>ML996213.1:0-104857 GCA_010093805.1 Polyplosphaeria fusca
GTAACGAGGTATGTGGGGGAGGGAGCCAGGGCAGCCAATGAGACGGGGAGGAGCATGTATGGGGGCTGATGTGCAATCGGCATAACGGTCAGGGCCCTGAGCTGTGCTGGCGTGAGGACGTAATGGAAGCTAGGCCCCTGGTTGAGCACAGTGAGTCTGTACACGAAGCAGAGCAGCTTGTGCCAGACGAGCTGATACCGCTGATAGGTACGGTCCTAGAGCTTGTGCAGGAGCAGAAACTTGAAGTGCTGCCCAGGTACAAAGCTGTTGACACGATGTAGGGCAAACACATTCACCTTCTCGCTCATGATCGACGTGCGAGCGCCCTCAATGAGCCCATCAAAGGCCTGGAGCAGCGCAGCCAGGCCCGACTCGTCCTTTCTCGGCGGCGCAAGTAAATCCGCCATCTCGCCTAGGTTGTAGCCCGCTAGCAGCTCCGGCCAGCCCATCTTTGCAAGCCACGGCGAGAAGGAGATGGGATACCTAGCTGTTGTACTCCGGCCAATGTGGTCCTTAGTTGCCTCCGCATAAGACTGATCGAGCCGGGCCTCCATCGACTCCCAAGTGCCTTCCTCTTGATTAGTGGCTGAATGTCGAGGTGTTGGCATCCCACCCCTTCTCTCTGCTGCGATACTGTCAGGTGGCTGCACAAGGAAGAGAGGCAAGCCGCGAGCAAGCTGCTGACAGGGTACACCCAACTCCCATGGCAGCTCGCGGTCAGCCTTGGATCGACACGCGGGACTACGGCCTGGCTTTCTGTCGTTCTTCCAGCCATGCCGTTTGCTGCAGTGCCTCGCCATTCCCACTGACTTAGAGGTGCCGCTGTCAAGGAGCACGGTGCAGCAATTTCCTGCCGCGTCCTTGTAAAGGCAGTGGTTTGCGTGGTAGACAGGCAGCTCTGGGATGGGCGCTGGGGTAGCTGTAGGCGGGCGCCAGTTGCGTATCTCGCCATCGGATTTCATGGTATGTGGTAGCTTCGGGAGGTAGACGGCTTCCCACGCTGTCTGGAGGCGGACACAGTCAGCACGACCATAGCCATGATGCCCATTGCTAAAGTGGGCGGGGATGCGGCTGATGGGTACAACGACGCGGCAGGTCCGGCAGGTAAGGAGGAAGTAGGGTTCGCCAATGTAAACGGTAAGCTGCTGAAGGAAGGCTGCAGCCTCTACTTGATCCAGTGGCAGGGAACCCGGAGCCGCTCTCGCCATGATATATATAGGAGGGTGGGGATAGAAAAGAGTAGAAGTGTAAGGAATAGACCGAATGAAAAGAGGCACCTCCAATCCAGTTGCTACCAATAGGCCTGGCACGAGAGATCCGACAGGCCTCCCCTTATTATAAGTCTCTGCCCAAGCTGGAATGCCAGCCGGCTTCATTCCAAGCGCGCTGATCAGGCGGTCTCCGCGCTAAGCTGGTGGAATGCTCATTGCTAGCTAAGCCGGGTCGGCTCCGGTTTAGAACACCGCTCGGGATCCTTGATTGGCTGGCTGTGAAAGCATTCAGCTGAGCTCCACACACGCAGTGACGCGACAGTGTCGCGTCGCGGTGAAAAGGGAGGGAAGGGGGGGGGGTGGCTAAGGAGAGCTAGGAGAGCCAATGGGACGGGGAGAAAGGCAAAGTGACCCCAATTGGTTTGGGAATAACACGTCAGAGTGATCAGGTGATCAATAAAAGTTATATGCCATATACTGTATTTGAACTGTCGACGCCCGATCAGCCAAAAACTCATATTGGTGGCCGACGACGATCTGATATCCGACGTTGATCCAGCCTCATGCTACGTATAATGACAGCGCCATACAAATCTGGTAGCGGATTACATACAGCTTGGCAAGGCCCGGGTAGAGCTTCCGGGCCTGATACTTGGGCCTTGTGTCCGGGCCTCATACCCGGATACCCACCCTTGCAGACCACTGTACTCTTGGCGGGAAATCCATCCATTGCAAACCCTGGTCTGTACGGAGCTAACGGAATTCCGCGTGGCCGGAGCTCAGCCCCCTCCATGCTATGGATTGGCTTCGACAGCTGCAGATCCCCCAGGTGGAGGTTGAGACGACTGACGACGCAAAATGCTCTTGCGCAAGCCTTTTCCTCCGAGTTATCTGGCCAGGTGAGTGGAGATCATAACAGAAGGTGAATCCTCCTCGAAAATTGGGCGAGAGGCGGCAGTAACATAGTCAAATCATCCAGTGTAGGCTCTATCATGCCGACGTCTGCCCCGCGCTGCACAAGGAAGGCGCAGACGTCTGGTTGTTCTGCGTAGCAAGCGTATGTGAGACGCAGTCCCACAGTGGTGCCTTGCCCGACGTGATCAGCTCTTTCACTCTTTCGACATCGCCCTGGCTCGTGAAGATGAAGATTTCGGAGCCCTTTGGAACTATCATACAGATGGAGAGAATGGGCAACATCGTGAGAGTAACATCGAGGCCAATGACCTGGCACACCTTGGCACATACCTTCTTTCTGCGCCCCGGGTCCGTGGGCATGAACTGAACTATAGCGTTGAGCTCCAGTAATCGCGAACTGTTGAGTGCGTCTTCTTTGCTACGGTTTTGCGTTTTGGCGTGAAGCTGTCGCGTTCTGGGCATTACATTCATCACACCACTTCTGCGATCGTCTTCTCCAGGTAAGTGAACTTCGATAACAGATTATTAACACCTTATTATAGTATAAAAGCGTACTACTCATCAAGCCTATAGATCTTTCTTCATCGCCCACCAAACCGCAGCACCCCCAACCACGACTGACATCGCGATCAGAAGAGGTTGTTTCATCAGCATGACAATTCTAATGTAATACAAAAAGTTATGCAGCTTCACAGTATGCTTCGCGTCATTGACCCGTGGATACTCGCCCTCGGGGACGCTTTTCCCGAGAAACTTACACAGCGGAGCCCACCCATCGGCTGACTGGAACTCCAACAACCTGTCCTTTGGCACGTTCTTCCGCACATGCTCGTAATGCTTGATATAGTATCTCTTCAATGCCTCACGGTTAGAAGAATCGCCGTTGCCCCAGTGCGACATGATTGTGTGCAATACGTCTTGGTATGGGCCCCAAACATAAGTGTCCCATCTTTTGAGCAGAGTCAATGTTTTCCATCGAGTTATCGTGAAGAACGTGTTCTCCATCGATATTGCCCACGAATTTACGTCTCGGTTTGTCAAGATGACTTTGGCGTCCGCGTATGCCTCCAGGAGCTCGTCGACGAACATGATGCACGGGATATCCTCAAGTACCTAGTGATCGTCAGTAGCTGAAAGATAGCAGTGCGGTATAAAGCTCGCACGTCGTATTCGCCGAGGAACTTATCGAACTCCTGACGTCCAAACGGCTTGCCCTTCCCGTGGTACTTGGCTGCCAGCGCCTCCTGCCAAAACGTGAGATGTCCATTTTTCGTGTTCTTCAACGCTTCGGACATGTGGTACGGTGTGTAAGACAACGTCTCAAGCGCCATTTTGAGGGCTACAGTCGTCAGACGGCGACTTCCCTTCATTTCCACATCTTGCTTCACTGCACTTACACATGGTCCCTGCACGAGTCAGCTTCGATAGCGCGCGAAATCCGGATCTAACAAACCAGTCCTAGAGAAGCCTAGCACGAGGACCTCTACATTCTTCGCGTTTGGGTTTGGCGGCGTGGAGTCTATGAGACGTGTTGATGCCATGTTCAGTGGGGGAGCAGATGAGAATTCAATCTTTGATATGTAGGAAGAATGGTGAGATTTGGTCTGACTATTTTAGGGGAGGCACCTTGTACCCCGCCCCATGTTTGAGGCAGGCGCAGCCAGAGCGCACATGTGATACATCAGCGGTGCATTCTTAGCTTGTGCTATTTGCAACGTCCTCCCGATGTTGGTACCTTGGGCGCCGCTCTACCATGGTTAGCGTAGCTAATAAGCCAGCCCCTGCTAGCCCGCACAGGGCTTGCATCTGTCGTGTAAAACTATGCGCAAAATCCCGCCGAACGGCCTCCTGTAGCCCTGTTGGTATGGATTTTACCATCCCCGCATCGCCCAAGAGCACGCTAATTTGCTGCGGCGTCAGTCGGCCTTGCAGTGAATCCGTGAGCGTGTGCGATAGTATATTCGCGCAAGCTGAGACCCCGATGCTCTCACCCAAGCTGCGCGTTTGATACGTTAATCCAATTCCAACAGCTGCATTCTTGGTTAGCTAAGAGATAATAGGGTTTCAATGCCTTACCCATGTTCCTTTTCGAGTATGCAAGCGGTGCTGCCATTATAGCAGTTGCCAATCCCAACCCAAAACCCGCCCCCATGATCGCTTGGTAGGCGTACTGCGAAACGGGGTACGAACGAGCCGTTTCTGGTATGGAACTCGCCAGACCACAGCCTAGTATAGCCAGTATTTGCCCGGCTATCAGCAAATAGAGTGGCGGTATCTGTTTTTTCTGCATGAAAAATCCCGCAACACCAGCGAACAGGGGCGAGACGAGCGTCATGCAGAGTAGACGGTATCCAGACTTGGCAGGGCTATCTTGGAAGACGACCTGAAACTGCTGAGGGAGGACCACGATGGAGGAGAGGAAGACGGATCCAGTGAAGAATGAGCTGAGGAAGATTCCGGCTGCGAATCGGTCGGTGAGGAGATTCCATGGTAGCATTGGCTCTTGAGACATGGTTCTACGATTGAGGTACCACGACCAGCATAAGCACGCTGAGCCAAGAACTATAGCCACGATGAGAGGAGCAAGAACAACGGCGCTCGTCCACGAGTATCCTGTACCACCCTGTTCCAAGGCAGTGACGGATAGAATAGCAGAGGAGAGCATGAGGAAAGCCCCAAGGAAGTCGACTCTGTTCAGCTTCGACAGCGTGGATTCATCCGAAGGTGGCCTTCCCGGTACTGTGACAATTACAAGTGCTAAGACGACTAAGCCCGTCGGAGCGTTTAGAAAGAACACCCATCTCCATGATGTGTTGTTGCAGATGATGCCGCCGAGCAATGGGCCCAGAAGACTTGAGAGGGCAAATGTGCTGGACACAATCGCAGCGTACGTCGGGTAGACTGTCGGCGATATATTCTCCGGCAGAATCACGAAGGTTAGGGTCGAGATGCCTCCGCCGCCAATGCCCTGGAATGCGCGGCACGCAATGCTAATCTAGGATAAGCTTTGAGAGCTGTGATTTCAACAGCTTAGGCTGTGAGTGACTGACTTACAGTTGCACCATTGTTCTCGAGAAACCACATCCCAAGGAAAAAATGATGAAGAGGACGACACAGAAGACCATCGTTGATTTGCGGCCAAGCGTATCGCTGAGTTTAGCTACAACAACGAGGAAGCCTAACCTAATCAGCATGCAATTATTTGGACCGGCGATGTCAACGTAGAGTACCGGTATATGTAACAAGATACACAGCAACTACCCAACTTCCCATTCTGAATCCATTGAGGTCGTCAGTGATGGATACCAAACTCGTGCTGACTATGGTAGTCTCTAAAATCGCTAGAAACAAACCTAAGCACATGCTAACAGAGCGGTCAGAACATTCTTCTCAAACCCAAGATTCATCAGAGCTCCACTTACGCAAATGTTAATACCTGCAGCCTCCAACCCTTGAGGTAGTTGATCTGAAAATTACCTCGCTCCTCAAATTCTCTATTACGGGCGGTTTGAGCGTTCTCTACAGGCAAATCATTGCGATTAGCTAGATGATCAAGCATGATACCAGGTGCTGAGTTCAGAGGCTCCATTGTAATCGATGAACGATGTCTCAAGCGCGTTGACTGTAAGGAAGCCAGGAACTAAACTACTTGAAATTTTTGAGCGTGAAGTATAGATTCCTATCTACTGAAGACGTCATAGGGAGCTTCTGTCTCAAGGCACACTCAAAGCCGCGTACGAAACCTGCTGTAGGCGCGCACTCAATATCGCCTTACCCGACGCAGTCGTCGTTCATTTTCCGTCTAGAGATACGGCTAGGGTTTCAGTCTTAAGACGCTTGTTCGTTACACTCAAGCTTTGTGACACAAGACAACGTTGTCGTGCAGGCCCCCAAATGTCAGCGCACTAGCAACCTAACCCCTGCACGGGATAAGCCGCTGCAAACACGCCTAGCAATAGATCGCTACAAGGGAGTGAAACGCATGGCACCATCCTGCAGCGATGATCTGCTGTGGTGTGGGGCAGTCCGAGGAGGAGAAAGATCTACAAGGTTGTGGAACGTAAGCAACGGGGTCGAGATCATGTCTCGGTGACCAGATACGTGACACAATTCTTAGCTGCGAACCAAAGAGGAAGGACGTTGCAGCTGAGCTCCGGGGAATGCAGGATTGGGGTTTTCTCATTAGACCAGTATCGACCCAGCATTTGGTGATGTGCCTATTCAGCTTCACGATTTTTGCTGAGACGTCTCTCTTCTCGCACTGAGCTTGACGAATCCTCCAACATTATTCTGCGAAGAACACCAGACAAGATGATCGTATCGACGGATAATATGACGCCGGAGGTTATCCTTCTTGTCATAGCGACTGGGGCAGTCGCCTTACGCTTCCATGCGAGGAAGATGTCCAAACTTGGATGGTGGACGGATGACTGGCTTTCGCTGGTAGCTTTGGTTTTCCTCGCTGGCTATATGTCGACATACTTCTGGAGTACGTACGACATCGATATGCTTGTAAGAGTAGAGGGCTGACAAGATTGCAGCTGAGGCTCATCATCTCTCGGGCAGTGATATAGCCAAAATGTCGATCCCGCAAACGATTGAAATCCTCAAGATTACGTTCGCTGATATCTATCTCATGTCGGTTACCATCACATTCTCGCGCCTCAGCATCATATTCCTCTACAATCGCATATTCGGCGTCTATGATCGCTTCCGTGTCGCGCTTTGGATCATGGGCGCGCTCACTATGGGCTGGGTCATCACGATAATTATCCTGAACACGTTTAGATGCAAGCCCATTGCGCTTGCGTATAATCCTCTCCTGAAAGGTCAATGCTTGAACATGACCACTCTGTTCGTGGCCACAGAGAGCCTCAACTGCGCACTCGATCTTGTGCTCGTTCTGCTCCCACTCTGGAGGATATCATTCCTGCATCTGAGCATAGGCGACCGCATTGGACTCGGATTTGTTTTCTTGACGGGTGGATTCGTTTGCATTACGTCAATTCTTCGGATCGTTTTTACCTACAATATCAACACGTCTGCTTCGGGATTCTGGCTCACGCTTCAGCTGTCTTTTGCGGTCATTTGCGCTTGTCTCCCAACACTGCGCAGATACCTTCCAAAACACATTTCCACTCCATCCGCGGTCAAGAGTTACCTCTTTTCTCTGAAATTGGGGAAAACTGGAGCTGATGGCTCGAACGATCATTTGAAAGATAGCCGCAAAGATTCTCATGATGATAAGGCGAGCTCTGGGGTTTAGGGTGACGGCTCCAGATCAGAAGCAGGGACGATGCGGACTCCATTTCAGCCATCTATATGTTTATACTGTTAGTCTCGATTGCAATATATCTCTATCGTTGAGGCGGGAGGACAACGTTATTACAACTGGTCCAATGGAAAGCGAACCATAGCATTTCCTTTTGTCATCTTAGAAAAATGATTGAAACGGGAAGGAATTCTAGCTTCATTGAGTTGTGGGACGGAACTCCCAGAGGTCCGTAAGCTCGCGGGGAGCTAGATCAATCGATTAAAATCGATTAGCTTATCCTAAAATAGATGCTTCAGCTTACCCCAGCCCTCTAATTACGATTCAAATGGCCTGAGTATCAATTAAATAGACTATAGATTGAATAGGAACTTACCATGGACGCATTGTGCTCGATGTAATGTACGGAGCACCATACGGAGCACATACGGAGCTCCGTAGGTAGTACGTACCTAGCCGATCCGTAGTACGTACCCGCCGAACCCTATCTGTAGCACGTACCGAATCCCATCCGTAGTACGTGCGGAACCCCAACCGCAGACTACGGAACCCCACCCATAGTACGTACGGAGCGCAGCTCCTTCCGGTTCAATGCCTGTCTCACGTCCTTCAAGCCCTATCGAGATCTCATATCTGTGCAGATTTAAGATTCGCGTATCATATACGACCCTCATCGCATCCTTTGGCTATATATTATCATTGCGTCAAGTCCAAAATCCGAGCCAGGGTTTATCTGCAATCAGCATCATCCACGGTGTTAAAAAACGGAACTTCGCTATAACATCTGCACGACCGTTGCACAGCCTTGACGTAGAAGTCAGCCGCCAGATTTCGGTCACCGAGAGGTACGCATGTGCTGATTGCCATAGCTTACATGCATTCGGCGAGGGGCTAACTTGTGACCCACCGAGTCAGAGCCCTGACAATTATGGTGGCTGAATCTGGCACCACAAAGGCCCCCTCTCTAGATAATGGTTGAAGAGAATCTAAAACCAGAGCTAGGAAGAAGGGTTTCCGTCAATCTGCAAGCTGTGCAAGGCAGACTTGAACCCTTGATCAACCATAAAAGGCCTTGTCGACCTGTCTATATTCTATTTACTTCGGTCACTTCTTGGTTAGAGAATCTCATATATTGCTAAGATACCATATTAATCCTTATCAGCTGTGTCAAGGCCGGCAAACATGGACTGCAATCACTTGAACGTACATTCGGATCTGGAAAGTGCTAAATGTGAGAGCATCGAAGTTCACGAAAAGCCAACGTTTGAACCAATAGCTATTGTTGGCTTCTCCATCAAATTCCCTCAAGATGTTACAAATGAGGAATCCTTTTGGAATTTGCTTCTGCAGAGACGGTCCACCATGACCGAGGTGCCTCGAGATAGATGGAATGTAGACGCCTTTTACAAACCAAATGGCAACAAAACAGGAACGGTACGATAGCCCTTACTTTATGAGCTTGGATTAATTAGTTGACGTTTTTGCGGTGCAGATGAACGTCAAAGGCGGTCATTTCCTGAAAGGCGATGTGGCAGGCTTTGACGCGCCGTTCTTTTCAGTCCCGCCCCACGAGGCGGATTGTATGGACCCACAACAGCGGTTGCTGTTGGAGACAAGCTATCATGCTCTGGAAAATGGTACGTATATAGGATCACCATAGTCGCCATTGCTGACCTATCGTAGCTGGAATTGGGCTTGAAAAGGCTGCTGGTTCCAACACTTCCGTACACGTTGGATGCTTCCTCCTTGACTATGGTCTAATTCTAGGTCGCGACACGGAAGCCTCTGCAAAGTACAGATCTACAGGTTCTGGATCTCTGACTATTCTAGCCAATCGGTTGAGTTGGTTTTACAACTTCAAAGGACCCAGTATGGCAATCGACACCGCCTGCTCCAGCAGTCTTGTATCATTACATCTCGCTTGCCAGGATTTGCAGTCACGCTCGGTAGATATGGTACGTCATCTTGTGAATATAAACGTCCATGATGTCGCAATTATTGGAAGTATTGACTCACAGAATGTACTGACAGCACTAGGGTCTCGTTGCTGGTTGCAATATTCTGTTGAACCCCGATTCCAGCGTACAACTCAGCGATCTCAACTTTTTGTCGCCAGACGGTGTCTGCCACAGTTTTGACAAAAAGGCTAATGGCTACTCACGCGGCGAGGGGTTCAGTGTACTCGTTCTCAAACGCTTGTCGCAAGCTCTTGAGGATGGCGACACAGTGCGAGGGATCATCCGCTCAACAGGCTGCAACCAGGATGGAAGAACTCCAGGCATAACGCAGCCATCAAGCCAGTCTCAAGAAAATCTCATCAGGGAGACTTACCGCCGAGCTCATCTTGACCTCTCCCATACGAGGTTCTTTGAAGCCCACGGAACCGGCACTCCAGTCGGCGATCCCCTTGAAGCTTCAGCAGTAAGCCGCGTTTTCAACAAACATCGGACAAAGGAAGACCCAATCTATGTTGGTGCTGTCAAATCCAACATTGGACATCTTGAAGGTGCGAGTGGTCTAGCGGGTGTTGTCAAGACTCTTCTTGCGCTGGAGCAGGGCGTCATCCCTCCTAATGTCTACCCCGAGGCTCCAGAAACAATTAATCCAAAAATCGCAGCAGAGTGTGGCAATGTTAGTTTTCCAACATCTCCAATCCAATGGCCGCAGAACGGTCTTCGCCGCGCATCGGTAAACTCCTTTGGATATGGGGGAACCAATGCACACATCGTCCTAGACGATGCATATCACTTTTGTAGCGCACGCAATCTTCAAGTGAAGCATCGAACAAGGATACCAGAGTCGATTGCAACGCCAATGAAACATGATCCGCGGCTTGAAGACGGCGCAAGCAATGCGTCAAATGAAGGCGGTACAGACGTTTCAAACAGCCTAGAAAGCATCCTTACTGGACCGAACATCTTTTCAAAAAGGAATTCAACGTCAGAGAGAAGCAACTCATCATACAGCAATCTGACTGCAGATGACGGTGCCCCTCATGCCCTCAAGCACCAACAGTTCCTCAAATTCAAGCTCCTTGTTTTGTCGACGTTTGAAGAAGCTGGTATTCAGCGCACAACATCGGCGCACAGTCAGTGGCTTCTTGAATTGATGCAAAAAGAGGGTGCGGAGTCAGTTCTGAATGATCTCGCCTACACTCTATGCGAACGAAGAACATTGCTACCGTGGAGATCAGCCGCTGTTGCATCCAATGATAATCTACAAAGACTGGAATGGTCGTCTTCACTCCGGGCGCAAGAAAACCCGAAGCTATGCTTCCTCTTTACAGGCCAGGGTGCACAGTGGCATAAGATGGGCTTCGAACTCTTCCAATATCCCGTATTCCGTAAGAGTATGGAGAGTGCTGATTGCTATTTCAAATCCTTGGGAAGCCGATGGTCCATGATCGAAGAACTGTTCATCAAGGTCAAGGAATCTTCGCGCATAGGAACCCCTGAATGCAGTCAGCCAATATGCACTGCACTGCAAGTAGCGATTATTGATCTGCTCAAGTCATGGAACATCACACCGTCTGTCGTCATTGGACACTCTTCTGGAGAGATTGCTGCTGCCTACGCTGCTGGAGCCATCTCAAAGAAATCTGCGTGGATGATATCCTACTATCGTGGTCTAGCGGTTGCAGCAGTCCACGATCTCAATCAGTCACCCGGAGCCATGGTCTCAGTCCAGGAATCATCTGAGAAGACAAAACTGATTGTTGGAAAACACAACAATCTGTATCCACACGATACGCTTGTGATAGCGTGCTACAATAGCCCCAGTAACGTTACGGTTTCGAGGAGCTGGGAAGCAGTTAGCCGCATCGCGGTAACCCTGGCTGAAGCTGGGATCGCCTTTAAGCTCTTGAATGTCGATGTTGCCTATCACTCACATCACATGAAAGCCGTTTCTATCCTTTATGAACGTCTTCTCCGAAAGATTTCGCACGAAAAAATAGCCACCGACTCCCCACAATTCGTCTCCAGTGTCACAGGAGATCAACTTCAGTCGACGGACCGGCTTCGGACAGCAGAGTACTGGATCACAAATATCGCTGATCCTGTTCGTTTCTCCGAATCGATGACTCGGGTCTGCGACGTTGGGAAGTCCCTGGAAAGAAATAGTGGCATTGCTGCTACCAACTTCATTGTCGAAGTTGGCCCACATTCAGCATTGCAACGGCCTGTAATGGAGATATTGCGCTCCCTCGGACGAAAGACGAGCGGGAGATACGTCTCCGTGCTGACCAGGAATCAGCCTGCAAATGCAACTGCCATTGAGTGTGCGGCAAAGCTGCACTGTGTCGGCTGTACTGTGGACCTCTCAGCAGTGAACCAAACGAACGCATCCGACGCAACGATTTTGACTTCGCTCCCATACTATCCCTTCAATCACAATAACAAGTATTGGCAAGAAAGTCGCCTAAGCAAAGGGATTAGGTTCCGGGAATTTCCTCACCATGAGCTGCTTGGCACACGTGTTTCTGACTGGAACGAGTTAGAAGCCCGATGGACCAACCGCATTATCCTGAGCGAGAAACCATACTTGCGGGATCATCAAGTCCATGGTATTGTGCTGTTCCCGGCGGCTGGCATGCTCGTCATGTCGATCGAGGCAATACGACAAGTGACAAGCAACGATAACCACAACGTCCAAGGCTACCGCATTCGAGATGTTTCACTCTCCAAGGCTATCGTACTGTCCCAAAGCCCACAGGGCACGGAAATTCAGCTTACACTTCGCCCTGCGACTGATAGGATTAGCAGTTCAAGTGGAGCTTGGACCGAGTTCACTGTGTTTATGTACGAAGATGGCTCTTGGAGTGAGAGTTGTCGAGGTGCCATCAGCGTGGAATACGACGAGCCGCTGCATGAGTTTACAGTCGATGAACAGCGAGCATTTCTTGAGACACGAATGGAGCAAATGCAGCAAGGGATAGTCCAATGCCGGTCTGCTATTGATGTGGATAAAGTATACCACGCGATCAAGACATCTGGAATCGAATATGGCTCTGCTTTCCGGGGCATGCGGGACCCGAAGTGGGACAAAGGCTGTCACTCCACGGTAAATGTTGATCTGCATCATTGGAGAACGCATACCGCGAGCCCATTTTGTGAGCCTCACCTGATCCACCCCGCTACTTTGGATGCATTGTTTCAATCGGTTCTTTTGTCACTTTCAAATGGCGGCGAAGACCCTTTCCTTACCAGTGTTCCAACGCGGTTGATCACCGCGTGGTTCTCTGCGAAACTCCTCGCCGCTCCAGCCGATGCCAAACTCATCGCTTACTCAAAGATGGAAAAAGAGAGCTTCCGCACATATCACGGCTCAGTTGTCGCCGCACAGGAAGGATCTGGAGAACCATGCTTGACGGCTGAGATAGAGATGTCCACGATAGCAGATGCATCTCCGGCACCTGGCGCTGGAAAGGACACAGCAAAGCAGCTATTCGACATCTCTTGGAAGCCCGACTTCGATTTGCTGCACAATCCACTGCCTTTGAGCAAATACAAGTCAAATTCCGAGCCTCGAATTGATCAGAAAGAAGCACTATGTCTTAGTAGCATTGTAAATGCTCTGACGAACTTTAATGGCGATGTAGACGCTCTACCCGTTCATCTACAGCGCTACATCCAATGGGCAAAATGGCAGATCTCACGGCACCAAGATAGCCCAGTACAACCAATCGACAGCCTGCTTGCCAACCTTGAGAACCACGACATCGAGGGAATGGTCCTTGCACGAGTCGCGCGAAATCTTGACGCAATTTTGGCTGGGGAAATTGATGCCCTCGGGCTTCTTTTTGCAGACGATATCATGACACAGTACTATCATCAATTCGGCACGACTCCGATCTTGATGTCACAAACAGCTCAACATGTTGACTTGCTCGCACACAAGCATCCCAGCATGCGTATTCTAGAAATCGGTGCTGGAACCGGGTGTGTTACGGGTCCCATAATTGATGTGCTCGAAAATCGAATGGAGGAGTATGTCTTCACCGATATATCTCCGAGCTTCTTCATGAAAGCAAAAGAGAGGTTTCATGGCAACAGGATTTCCTTTGAAACGCTGGATATCTCAAAGGATCCGGAAGCACAGGGTTTTCACTTGCACAGCTTTGATCTCATCATTGCAGGAAATGTGCTTCACGCAACGAGTAACATCCCTCAATCGCTCGTCCACGTAAGGAAGCTACTCAAAGATGGCGGACGTCTGGTCTTGTTCGAAAACATCAACCGCACAGTGATGAGCGGCGGTTTCATCTTCGGCCTACTTCCAGGCTGGTGGAACAACTCGGAATCTACGAAGAATTTCAGTCCGCTCTTCACCGATAGCGAGTGGGATCGCGCATTGAAGCAGATTGAATTTTCTGGGATTGATCTTTGCATCAGTGATGCTGGAATGTACGAATCTCTGGAAGCAGTACAGCAGGTTATGATAAGTACAGCGGTCACTCCCGCCCACAAGGACAGATTGGTTCCCGCGCTTCGAAAGTTCAGCATTGTGGTAGATGAACAATCTTCTTCCCAACGAGGGCTTCAAGAAGCACTAGTGTCACACATATCTCAGAGAGAAGAACACGACGTCTCGACTGTTTCGTGGCAAGATACTGAGGCTTCGGCTGAGCAGCTGGCCGATTCGATCTGCATCTTCCTTCCGGGTATCAACGGAACGTTTCTCGGAAACCTGGATGACGTTGGACTTGCATGCCTAAAGACCATAATCGCAAACGCTGAAAGCTTAGTTTGGGTCTCGTTTCAAGGGCCGGACATCAAAGACAACCCGAAAGAAGCAATGGCTCAAGGTCTTGCTCGCACAATACAAAGTGAACACCCGGAAAATTGCTTCATCACGCTTCATTTGGAGAAACACCTTGATTATAGTAGTGCGATTCGCCACATCCTATCCATTACGGACAAGACTTGCTTGTCCAACTCCTCAAGAGAGACCGAGTACTGCGAGCGCGAGGGTCTTCTATGCATTAGCCGAGTGGTTGAAGAGAAAATTCTCGCTGAGAAAGCTTTTCTGAGTCCAGAAGCTCTACCAGCGACTCCCGTCCGGTGGAAAGAGACAGAAAATGCCCATCTCAACATCGCCAACGTCGGTTTGCTCGACACACTGCACTACATGGAAATGCCTCCCGAGCCTGCATCTCTCCGCCCCGAGGAAATCGAGATCGAAGTTAAAGCCGTTGGTCTCAACTTCCGCGATGTACTTATTGCGCTCGGGCAAGTCAAAGGAAATAACCTTGGTGGCGAGTGTGCTGGCGTGATCACACGCGTGGGTGAGTCGACCAGCGGCAAGCTCAAGGTTGGCGACAGAGTGGCTGGTGTTGCCGAGAGTACCATGGGCAAGCTGTGTTGCTGCTTCGATTACCAGGTACAAAAAATTCCGGACGAGATGGACTTCAACGAGGCTGCATCATACGCCGTGGCCTATTGCACCGCTTACTACGGGTTCGTTCACTGGGCGCACGTCCGCAAAGGAGAGTCGGTTCTTATCCATTCTGGTGCTGGTGGCCTTGGTCAGGCTGCTATACAACTTGCCCAACACATTGGGTGTGAGATATTTGTCACAGTTGGTTCACAAGAGAAGGCAGAGATGCTAAACAAAGCATACGGCATCCCATTTACACACTGTTTCTCTTCACGAACTCTTGAATTCGCAAAGGGTATCAAGCGGATGACCGATGGTCGCGGTGTGGACGTAGTTTTGAACTCACTGGCTGGAGAAGCCTTACGACAATCATGGGCCTGCATCGCACCCTTTGGGCGTTTTATCGAGGTTGGTAAGAAGGACATCTACAGCTCACCAGTGGCGACCATGGGCGGTTTGCCCATGTTTCCATTTTCGAAGAACTGCCTGTTCGCTTCCGTAGATCTACCACAGATCGCCGCCAGGCCTGATTTCGCAGAATTGCTGGCCGAGGTTATGCTTTTGGCAAAGAAGAAGATCATCACCCCTCCACAGCCCTTGCACATCTTCAAACAGAGCGAGGCAGAGAAAGCATTTCGGTTTATGCAAATGGGCAAGCATATGGGGAAAATTGTGCTCGATTTCGATGGGGATGAAGAGGTGCTAGTGAAATCTGCTGCGAGAGAACGAATCCTCTTCAAAGAGAGTGCGACTTATCTTGTAGCTGGCGCATTCGGGGGCATTGGAAGGAGTGTTGCAAGCTGGATGGTTAAGCATGGAGCAAGGAACTTAATCTTGCCTTCGCGAACAGTGGTCCAAGGTGCGAACGACGATCGAGCGGCATTCGTAGAACACCTGAGAGAGCAAGGAGCGAGAGTAGAGACACCCCATTGCGACATCTCCAATCGCGAGGAATTGGAGCAAGCCTTGTATTCACTCAGGGACATGCCGCCCATCACCGGCTGCATTCAATCTGCCATGGTTCTTCAGGACAACACATTCCAGAACATGACGGAGACGCAATGGCGGACCGCACTCGCCCCCAAGGTTGCCGGATCCTGGAATCTCCACGAAATCCTGCCAAAAGAGCTCGCTTTCTTCATCATGCTCTCATCTCAAGCAGGCATCGTCGGGTCCTTCGGCCAGTCAAACTACGCAGCAGGCAACACGTACCAAGATGCCTTGGCCCAACACCGCACCCGGCACGGACTGCCTGCCATCTCAATCAACCTGGGATCTGTCGCATCGGTGGGCTATGTCGCCGAAAACAAGCACGTAAACGCCATGATGCGCGCGCGAGGCCACCTCAAAGACCTCAGCGAAGCAGACGTGCTTTCGCTTTTGAAGCACTATTGCAGCGTCGATACCGTCCCGCAAGACGAAAAAAGCGCACAGGTCATGACTGGCCTTGCAATACCTTCTGAGCTTCGCGCCCAAGGCGCTGTCGAGCCAGCACACCTGTCCCGCCCGCTGTTTCGACACCTCCACACGATCATCTCATCACCGTCGAACGAGCTAGCGGATACAAAGACAAGTGTTATACCAGCTTCTGCACTGCTGCAAGCTGCAAAGTCGCTCGATGAAGCGACGGATATCATAACAGAAGCGATCCGGACGCAGCTCGCCAGCCTGCTCGTCATTGAGAAAGAGAACGTGGACCCGGCGAAGCCGATACATTCGTTTGGTGTGGATAGTCTCGTGGCGGTTGAGATGCGGAATTGGTTTGCCAAGGGGGTGGGGGCAGATCTTAGTGTCATAGAGATTCTGGGGGGTGAGGCGATTAGGCATTTGGCGGCTGGTGTAGCGAGGAAGAGTAGGTTTGTCATGGACAAGGCTTAGAGGTAACGCCTAGGTACGTATATCGCGATAGCTAAGTTGAGTCTCATAAAGTAATATCAGTTTATTTTTGGCTAGTTTTCAGATATTTCAAGACCGCTTGGTAGGAGAGTGGTTGATGTCCAAGTCCCAAGACGATCCCAGCATTGCTCGACCACGCTTGAGATTCCGCCGGTGCCCCGCATTGTCTTCCACACTGGCGTCAATTTTCCTTTTCTTTGCATCATTGAGATGTATCTTGCAGCCATGCAGCTGTCTCCTCCCAGAGACTAACAAGTTCTCGAGATCGTGGATCACAGACTGCGCTTCATCGCTCGGAGAGCTAGAGCTGAAAGCATCATCCCGTATGTCATGAAGATTTATGCCAGCATCAAGCAAGCTTTGCAAATCGTCTAACGCCAGTTGAGCTTCTGTGGGGTCCTGCAGTCCTTGCTTCCGCTCGACGAAGTTTGCCAATCTACAAATGACGTGGACGAGTTCCTCTTCAGCACCCAAATGTTGCTCGAAAGGTTGCGGTTTTTCGACGGCACCCGAAACCGGCTTTTGGTCTAGATTCCTGATATAGTGGAAAGTTCTCTTGCAATCTTTTGATTTTCGGAGCTCAGCCACCTCTTTTTGCAACTCGTTCATGTCCTGAAGAATCTGTCTGAGTGTGATGAATTGCTGTAATGATAGATCTGGCACGTTCGCCAACCGCGAGCCGATTTGCTTGAGGGCAATTTCCTGGTCCTTCCTGATTTGATCCAACAACGCTTTAATGGACATGTTTTGGGCGTAGTGACTTTGGCTTATGGTGTTAGACAGGTGAAGATGTGCGTTTTTCTTCGCATACAGGGAATCTTCCGCAGCGTCACCCAAGTTTTGTAACGTAGAATCAACACGAGCCAATGCGCTGCCTTGAGCTTGTGCAAAGTATAAATACTCGCCGATGCGGCTCAGAGCTGAATTGTGATTTGAGATGTCGATTTCCCTGCTTAAAGATCAGCACAAGAAGCGCACTGACGGCAAGAATTGAGTAGGATACCTACGTGCTTAGTATTTGCACATGGAGGCCAAGTGCACAGATATGGCGGCAGAGCGTTTTCCACATGTCCTCGAAGTCGTCTTTCTTTAGCATCAAGCTAGTTCGCTTCCACGTGATGGTCCACCTTCCCTTTGCCTGCGGTGGTTGTAACTTCTGTATTTTCTCTTCAATTGTTGCAACGTCAAACAAGCATTGCTTTATAGAAGCGGCCAGCGGTTTGACGTCGTGTTCGTGACACCCTGGCTGCAGGGCACTTGATCTCGACAATTGCTCGAGAACAAGACCAAGGGCTTGCGCACATGAGCGTAGGTCGCGGATATACCTAGGTCCATCTTTGATACCGCCGAAAGTCTTGTAGATGATTTTGGTGTACTGCAGTGCAATCGTGATAAAGGCGAGCACGGCGGCGGCACCGCCGCTCAAACGATCCATCGGAAATCAATCGGCAGAATGGTCTCACATGAGCGAGGGCTCGAGTCTGTATTAGTCTGATCTCACGCACAGGCGCAACGGTGCTTTTTTTCGAAGGCACAGGGAGTGAGACGAGGCGCAGCGCATACTCACACCAGCCTACTTCGTCCGGCATTTCGAACGGCAAGCTTGTGACCAATGGATGAAAAGGGAGAACAATGAAACATTAGGCAGACGATTTGCATCAAGTCATCGAGTTGAGCCAAACGGATGCGTTGTGCTCGTCGGCAGTTTTTGCTCGTGAAAGTGCCGGATCTGGTGGTGTGATCGTGGCTCTACAATGAGTCTACATCAAACTTGCCTCTGCCAACCCCCTTCCGTCTCAAATATTCTGCCCACTTCTCGCGCAACTCTAAGCAAGTGTTGGTCTCGATATCTGCTTGCCACGAGGCTCAATCCGATGGGCATATTGTTCTCGCCTTTGAAGCCCGGAACGTTGACAACAGGCATGTGCATAGCTGTCCATGGCCCACAAAAAGCAGCACTACCCGTATTGTCGTACCCCTTTGGGGCCACGTCCAAAACACTAGGTCCCAGTATCGCAGCATACCTGTCTGCTAGTTCGTCCGCCTTTGGTCTCATTGCAGCGAGTCCGTCGAACGCCTTCAATTGATCTTTTCGTGTATGCTTGTCCCTGTTCTCGACATGGTTGACGAGCAAATGGTGTATCTTGTCCTTAGCGACGTAGTACTCCGGGAGGAAGGCGACGCGTCCGTCTCCGGAAAGGACCTGGAGATGGTATTTGTACATTGGCCTGAACTCGTCGTCCAATGTGATCTCGTCCACTTGAGCGCCATGTGCTCTAAGGAGCTCAGCACCCTTCTTGAGGGCTGCAGCTGTGCCGGGTCCTGCTTCTGGCCATTCTGGAGTTGGCAGCGTGAGCAGCGCAAACTTGGCACCTTTGACGTTGAAGACTTCTTCTGGCTCGTCGTCTACCAGCTGGAAAGCATCCAGCAATAGCTTCAGGTCGTCCACGCTGCGTGAGTATAGACCCAATGTATCGAAGATCAACGAGTACAGCTTTTGCCCCTCTCTCGAAATTGAGTTCCATGTTGGCTTCATCGCGTATATGCCATTGTATGAGCCTGGGCGAATTGTACTGCCCACGGTCTGGGTCCCAAGCCCGATGGGCACCTGGAAGTCACCCACTGCACAGCCGGACCCGGAAGAGGAGCCGCCACAGGTTCGCGAGGGATCGTGTGGGTTCGAGGTTCGGGGGCCCTTGTAGGACGGTCCAACGGATGTTGCGGCGAATTCTGTCGTGGTCGTTTTGCCTGCCGTTCCATGTCAACCGGTGATTTTCGAGAGTGGACCGTGAAGTCGCACCGAAGATCAAGGCGCCGTTTGCCCTCAGGGTGATGATGCTTGCTGCATCCAACTTGGGGGCATCATCCTCGTAGATTGGCGAGTTGTGCTCCGTGGGCATATCCTTGGTGTAGATGACATCTTTGACTCCGATGGCCACGCCGTGCAAGGGACCCCTCTCCTCGGGCGCGATCTGGTCGAGCTCGCGCGCGCGCGCGAGGACAAGATCAGGGTTTAGATATGCCCAGGCGTGCGTAGTAGAGTCGCGCGCCGAGATACGTGATAGAAGCGATTTTGCGTAGGTTTCGACCGTGAGGGAGCAATCTCTGAACTTTGCCTGCGCTTGGGACGCCGTGAGGCGGAATGGTTCGGTCATGGCGGAAGAGCGTGCAAAAAGGCTTCTCCGGGAGGGAGGCGGATATGCTCCATGATGGTCATCGACGGCTGCTTCTCGGAGTAGATGGAGACGTCTCGTCGGCAGAGCGATGAGTTCTCCGCGCCCTCTGGTTGCTCAATGCTTAGTAACGGGCGCAAGCTTCCGCGATCGGAATTCAACTTTCCATGCCATGACAACTACCCCGACCACCCATCCGCGGCTTCTCACTGCCAATTTGCTGACCATCGGGACAAAAGGTGCCGACAAGCATCATCATGGCGGTCCTCGCACCTCGGGGTTGTGGCACTCACTTCTCTACCCGTCAACAGCAGTCTTTACGTCCCCGCCCTTCCATAACGCATTGCCTCTTAAATCCTGCAACGATTCACTGGTTGAAACGTTCATTCTGTTCATATCGAGCACGATTTTCTCCATTTCTACATGCCTATAAAGCTTCCCAAGTCAAATTGCGGTTTAGCGCCAAGTCATGACAACTGAACCTAACGCCTGCCCATCAAGTCTCGAAAATGGCGCCGTGCCAGTAACAGAAAAGGGAACATTAACATCGAATTCAGCAGTCGCCAGAAGTTCAGACACATCATCGACTGATACAAGCGACCTCGAAGATTCACAGAGCATTCGAAGCATTGGCAACCAGACCAATGTCCTCTCAGCAAAGCAGCTATGGATCGCCATTCCAGCCCTTTCGGTTGCTCTCTTTGTCTCCTTTATCGATACGACAAGCGTTGCAACATCAATCCCCGCCATATCGGCAGACCTCGACACCGGAACCGCAACTTCATGGATAGGCAGCTCATTTCTTGTCGCATCCACGGCGTTCCAGTTGATCAACGGGAGGCTCTCTGACATCTTTGGGCGCAAGAATTGCTTGCTGCTATGCCTGGCGCTCCTTGCGATTGGGGACATTGGATGTGGTTTTTCACCAACCAAGGAGATGCTCTTCTTCTTCCGGTCCATTGCCGGGATAGGCGGGGGCGGCATCAATAGCTTGGCTATGATCATTGTCTCCGACATCACTACGCTAGAGAATCGTGGGAAATATCAAGGTAGCTCATTTCGATCCTATTGCCGGCGTCTCGCTTATATGAATAAAGGCATTTTTGGAGCAGTCATCGCACTAGCCAACGGAACAGGGCCGTTTGTCGGCGGTGCCTTGGTCGACTCGGTGACCTGGCGATGGATCTTCTGGATAGTGCCGATGCTTGCTGTCCCTGCCGGGATACTGATTTTCATTTTCCTGCCCTTGAAGTACGAAAAAGGAAACACCAAGGACAAGCTCAAAAAGATTGACTACGGCGGCATCACTCTTAATCTTGCCGCGGTTTTGCTGGTTTTGATCCCGCTGTCCGGCGGTGGTGTTCAATACGCATGGGACTCTCCCCTTGTTATTTCTATGCTCACCGTCGGAGCCTGCACGATCCTCGCCTTTATCTTGTACGAATGGAGCCTCGCTCCAATACCGATTATGCCGATTCGGCTCGTCCAATATCAACACTGTAAAGCACTGTACATCCAAAACTTTGCAACCGGGCTCTGCTTTTTCGGCAATTTCTTCTACCTACCGCTGTATTTTCAATCGGTTCTTGGACACTCTGCCCTGGTTGCTGGAGCTCTTTTACTGTCACTCATCGTCCCGACGTCCGTGGCAAGCATAACCAGCGGACAACTCATGGCGAGGACAGGCCGATATCTGTGGATCGTTATAATCGGCATGGTGTTATGGGCACTTGGAACGGGTCTCAAATGCACATTCAACCAAACTACGCAAGTATATCACATCATCCTGGTACTGGCAGTCGAAGGGCTCGGCGTCGGCATGACGCTCCAACCAACCCTCGTTGCGATTCTCGCAAACTCGAGCCAATCGGATCGAGCAGTAGCTACAGGCCTTCGAAACTTCATTCGAACTATCGGAGGATCGTTTGGAGTCATCATCTCCGGTGCCATTCTTTCCAACACTCTGAGTTCGCAATTATCACATCTTCCGTTTATCACGGGCGAGATTCTCAAAAACCTCACATCCTCCACCTTCTCTTTAGCCGAGTCTGGCTTCACCGAAGAGCAGAAGGAAATTATTCTCGCATCGTACATGTCCGGCATTCGCTACATCTACATTCTCTATGCCGCAAGCGCTGGTGCAAATGTGGTGTTGTGCTTATGGATTGGAAATACGAGCTTAAAGGCGAAAGGGCAGGTAGAAGAGGAAGAGGACGACGGGCCAGATATCGCAGCTTCTGTGACACTTCATACCGAAAGGACTGTTAGACTAGAGGAAGACGCGGTCAAAAAATAACATCTCATCAGCATACGGACCGGTGTTGCACCATGCCAACGAAAATGCATGAAAGGTAGCATCTGAGAATGGAATAACATATCATATTCACCTAAGCACATGCATTAATTAGCACTCCAGTTCTCTACCTATTTCTTGACACGTGCAATACAAAGGTTGTACGACTCAGTGGTAACGGGCAATACTGCCAGCTTGCAATAAGGCTATCTTAGTAACATGATTACTTCTATTAACAACCAACCTCACCACGGTGAGCATTTCGTCTTCCTCCCAGCTCGGCGTTTCCACCCCAGCAACACTGTCTTCGGGTACCTGCTCCCGCGCCCCCCGGCTTATCAACGCTCTGCCAATCGCCTCCATCCATGCTGCATACTACCGGCCTTGGCCCTCGTACGCCGACGACTCCACCTTCCCCACCTCGATGCGCTAAATCCCAGGGTCTTTCTTGCCCGACGCGTCGGCGATAGGCACGCGATAAGCTGATGATGTGAAGCTGAGCAGATGCATGGAGGGGTAGCTCCAAACCTGTGGCCCTTAAGATACGATGTGGTCTTTCTTGACGCTTTCAAAGGATTTGATTTTGTCGGTCGTTTATGTAGAGCTCCCGATCATTTCCGTAGAATAACCAGCATACCACGATGCCGCCCATCTGGCACGAACACCCCGACTACGCAGTCAAGCGCGACTTCCAGGGCTACGGAGAAGCAGGCCTGGACATCAAATGGCCCAACGACGCCAAAATCGCCGTATCCTTCGTCATAAACTATGAAGAGGTGTGCCGTTTCCCTCCCCCAAATCTCCCCCCAACCTCACCCTCCCCAGGGCGGCGAACGCAACGTCCTCCACGGCGACGGCATGGCCGAGCAAAACCTGCGCGAAAACCCCACCGGCCCCGCCCGCATCAACGAACGCAACCTGAACGTCGAATCCGAGTACGAATACGGCTCGCGCGCTGGCTTCTGGCGCCTCTTCCGCCTCTTCAACACGCACAACATGAAATTCACGCTCTACGCCGTCGCGCAGGCCATAGAACAACAGCCCGCCGTCGCCGTGCGCAGTCTTGAAGAAGGACACGATGTCGCCTCGCACGGGTACAGATGGGTCGAGTACCACGACTTCCCGATCGAGAAGGAGAAGGAGTATATTCGCAAGGCGGTGACGAGTCTCAAGAGTGTAACAGGCCAGGCGCCGAAGGGGTGGTATTATGGGCGGAATAGCCCGCATAGCAGGACGTTGGTGCCGCAGGTGTACGAGGAGATGGGGGAGGTGTTGGTGTGGGGGAGTGATAGTTATGCGGATGATGTGCCGTATTGGGTGGATTTACCGTTGGAGAGGGAGAAGGAGGGGGCGAAGGGGTTGCTGGTGCTGCCGTATAGTTATGATACGAATGATTTCAAGTTTCATGTTGTGGGGAGTGGGTGGGCGGGGCCGGGAGATTTTGAGGAGCATATGAGGAATGCGTTTGATGTGTTGTATGAGGAGGGGCAGGAAGGTAAGCTGTGCTTCTCTTCTTCTTCTTGCCTTGGAATTGATCATTCGTCTTGCGATGTGAGGGTATCTGCTGACGAATTGTAGGGAAACCGAAAATGATGACGGTGGGATTGCATTGCAGAATTGTCGGAAGGCCGGGGCGCCTGGGCGCGTTGAAGAAGTTCGTCGAGTATATTGGGCAGAAGGAAGGAGTTTGGGTGGCCACCAGGACGGAGATTGCGGAATGCTTTAAGAAGCAATATCCGTATAAGAAAGGTTATCTTGCTGGTGATGTGAAATGCAGTGTATGAGACCATTTTACTTTGACAAAAGCGCCAGGGAAACCTAGATGAGCATTTCGTTCTTTGTAAATGGTTTTTGGCATTGTCATTTTCATTAGTAGCACTTCCATAGGCAAGCCAAAAGGTCCCAATGTGATGCTAGATAGAGGTTATTCGTCCCAAGGATTGCAGTGAACGATATACCTCAAGTGGTTGCGCCAGAATCGTGTAGATATTAGACGATGAATATGATCACGTATTTTCCTTCAAATTAATCTCCTCTCGTCACTCATACCCAGCAAAGAATCCATGGTCCCAACCTCCTTGATTCCCAAATGCCACGCCCATTCCACTCCCCTCCAAACCTGCGTTGAGAATCTCGCTCTCATTCCACGCAGTATTCGAATCTTCTCCTCCAGCCTGACTTCCCACCTCCAACATTCCGCCTGTCCCAAGACTCGGCTCTTGAATATCGCTCTGGACCATCTCGTTAAACATACGCCACCCCTGCCATCCACCCGGAACATCCTCATCGACTTCCATAAAGACCTCTTTGACCGCTCCCAAAAGGGGACCCGAAGACTTCCCTATGTCGTTATTCGGAGCTGATGGCTCAGCCAGCATATCCAAATTGATGCGTACATTCTGACCATCTTGCTGCGCCGGCTCCATGATAGCCCTCAACACACTGCCACTCAAAGCTTCAAAGATCTCCCCGTACTTGATCGCCCCAGGCCACTTTTCCCCAAAGATAGCCAGACACTGTGAGCACGAGCGCGTGGCCTCTAGGATATCAAAGTTGAATAGCGTCTTGTCGCGCCAGAGGCAATATACCAACGTCAGACCGGCGACAAAGCAGGAATGCAGCGCGATGATTGTAAACGACAGAGTCTTTTGCTGGTGCAGGCGCTTGTAGGTCGTGCAGATGAGGGCGGAAGATTGCGCGCAGGAGATGAAGCGGTGATCGGAGACGGGCAGACTGGGCAAAAGGGTCGTGTACAGAGACAGGATGGTTTTGCGATATTGCAGTGTGAAGAAGTAGCGGGAATCGAGGTGGGAGTTGGATGGTTCGGGCTGATACATCCAGTTGGGATTGCCTCTGCTATTTGGCGGAGGCTCTGGTATGTTGTTGACCCATTCGTCAAGTTCAATTCGTATCTTTGCGACCTTTGCATCTTCCCTTGCCTGGACTTCCGGGGTGCGGGAGGCGTGATCGACGTCAACGCGGAAGACTATACGTTGGGTTCGCGATTGAAGCTGGCGTAGTTTGATGATGTGGATGAACGGTAGTATATTACTCCAGGTGGCCTCGTCGGTTGCGGGTGGTTGAGAAGATGTCAGATCCCAGAACGCTGGGTCTTCACTCGGAAGCTCGACATTGATGTCCCGATCCGAGATGGCAAAGGTGCGGCCGAGGAGGACGCTGGTTAGACGGTCTAAACAGTAGCATGACCAAAAAATGCGACGGCGAAGTTCGAGGTCTCGTGGGTTCCAAGATGGCGAGTTCTTTGTGGGCTTTCGGTGCATGCCCAGCTCTACGCAAAGCGTGATGGAGAAGCGTACTTGAGACCATACACCCGCCCCGTATGGGGATCTTTGGCCGTAAATGGCAAGGAGTGTTAAAAATTGTACGGTCGAGCTGTTGTGGTTCTCCATTATCATATTCATGGGCTCGATTGCAGCCGCAAAGTGGACTTCGGGGTCCACATCGGTGGCTTGCTTGGTGAGTTGCAGGAAGCGCGCCGAGATGGCGTATATCATATGAAGGTTACTCCTCTCGAGAATCGACAGTGCTGCCTGATCATACTGACGTTCATAGATCCGTTCATACAGTTTGCGGTCCAGGATCGGCCATCGTGTATGAAGGCGGTTGAGAAATGTCGAAAAGAGCTGTCGGGCCGCAACAGGGGGTGGAAATTGGCATAAGGTTGGCTGTAACGGAGACGTAGGTGATGTCGCAGAACTGTTGCTCCTAGAACGAAGCGTGTCAAGTGGCGTTAGAGTAGGTGACGACTTTTGCGCACTAAAGACTTGAGCCTGGATCATGCGAGCAATAGTAGCACCAGAGCTCGAACCCATATAGAAGGGCTCTATCGTGGCATCTGTTGTACCAGAGGCGCAGAGCGAAAGGTACGCCACGCCATCCACAAGCAACGAGTCTTGCTTATCTGGTTGTTGGTCTGGCACACTTCCAGCATCAACTCGAAGTCTATAAAGCGGGCGTGAACCTTTCTGAGGCTCCACCTGACCGAAATGATCTTGCCCATATTCGGGTAGCTGTGCCTCGAGGAATGCTATTCGCTCTTCGAGGGCATTTATGTACCTGCACCGAATTCAGCTGCATGCCCTGGATGGTAAGATTGGGCGAAATACAGCATCTTCCCACCGGGATAGCGTGGCCTGAGTGTCGGCTCGTAGACGCAGTCGATGCCTACTTTACTGCATGACTTGCATGAGGGGTGTCCTCCGTCACACTGGTCCCAATGTCAGATCGGGTGGACGTTGATGAGCCGCTTTGTCGGGACTCACTCTCTGCTTCCTTCCCTTGCATCGTTGACAGGCCAATGCCACCCGCACCCGCCGTTGGGCTTGAGCTGGGGCTGGGGTAGGGGGCGTCACCACCATGCTCAGTCTGGTTGTCTGGGGCGCTGTGCTGTCGGTTGAGGTTCCGACGGTGAAGCAGCATGGCTGCGGTCTTCATGGTGATATGCTCGTGTCCCTAGTCACGGCGTGTGTCGGGTAACACGTTCCGCTATCGTCGAGGTACGGGTGGGGATTGGAATCGAATCACAGGCGTGTGGAAGAGGAAGGTGAGCTGCGGCGTCGCGAGTCAGCAAGCGCAGCGCCAAGCACCACTTTTCTCTTATCTCTACCCCATCAAACCGGTCCACCCCGTCTGGGATCTGGATCAACTCCCTGCAGTCTGTCGGTGCAAACTATCCGGCACGATGATGATGTTCAGCTCAGACCTGCCATGTGGCCTGGGTTCTCGACGCGACGCGCCACCAGATAGCACACGTGCAATCTCGGGGAGTGCATATCAACCATAGCCGTCCTCGAATGTCGACGCAGTCGCTGAACCCTGGTCTGCCCTCAGCTCAGCATGGGAATGCCTTCCACCGCTTGGATTGCGGCTCCTTTCCGATCCAAGGAAGCCTTCCTCGATGCCCTCAAAGCCCCGACCCAACCAGGCGAGCATTTGACGGTTGGAAACCCCAAATGGTCCAATAGGGAGTACGTTCGAAAGGCTTCTCGATGAATACCCATTAACTTTTCACAGTCTCGAGCCCACGCCTGTGGAAGAACGGACATGGACGTGGTATAACCTCCCGCTGTACTGGTTTTCCACCGCCTTCGGAACGGCGGGATGGAATGCGGCGGCATCGCTCATCGCCGTTGGCCTGACATGGCGACAAGCCTTTGCTTCCTGCATCCTCGGATCGTTTATCAGCGCCTTGGTTGTTGTTGGCATGGCCAGGCCTGGAGTTCGCTATCACATTGGATACCCTGTGCTGTGTCGCTCCGTCATGGGCATGTACGGGTCCATGTTCTTCGTTTTCATCCGGGCCATTGTTGGGACCATCTGGTTCGGTATTCAGTCCTACTATGGCGCTAATCTGGTCTCCGTCTGCCTGAGGTGCGTATTCGGGTACAAATGGCATAACTGGGCAAATGCGCTGCCCGCGTCCGCCGATGTCACGTCTAAGCAACTTCTCTGCTTCTTCCTGGTCTGGATGATTCAGTTGCCCCTTGTAAGAAAACTACTGCTTGGAAATCTAGCTCCTCTTAATACCCTGCTTAGCCCTACATTCGAGTGCGAAGTGGTGTTTACAGGAAGACTACTTTCCACTCAATAATCCACGTGTAAAGCCAAAAGCTGACTCCTCCAGTGCTTTGTGCATCCCCGCCGCATCCATTACGTCTTCACCATCAAAGGCCTCATCATGCCATTCGTCACCTTTGGATTCTTCGGCTGGTGCATGGCCCACGGCGCCGGCCTCTCCACCATCGACACCCAAAACGCCGCAGGCCAGAAAGCCGCCTCGGCAACCACCACCGGCTGGGCCATCATGAACGGCATCAACGTCGTCATGGGAACCCTCTCCCCCATGCTCGTCAACCAACCCGATCTATCTCGCTACTGCAAGAAGCCCCGTGACGCGGGCTGGCTGCAGGGTACGTCCAGCACCCAATGGCACCACGACATAATATACTGACACCAAGCAGGCGCCTCCGTCTTCAGCGCCAAAATCCTAATCTTCTTCCTCGGCCTCGCCGCCACCAGCTCCATCCAAGGCGCCTACGGCAAAGCCTACTGGAACATGTGGGACCTCAACGACGCGATCCTCGACCACAACTGGACGCCTCTAGCCCGCTTCTCCATCTTCCTCGTCGCCTTCAGCTTCTTCTTCAGCGCCGTCGGCACGAATCTCGGCGCAAACAGCATTCCCTTTGGCGCAGACCTGACGGGCTTGTTTCCGCGCTACCTCACGATTCGCAGGGGGCAGGTGCTGTGCGCGGTGTTGAGCGTGGCGCTCGTGCCGTGGAAGTTGATTGCGACGGCGCAGACGTTTATTACGTTTTTGGGCAGTTATAGTATTTTTATGGCGCCGTTGTGCGCTGTTATTATTGTCGATTATGCGGTTGCGAAGAAGGGGAATATACATGTCCCATCGCTGTACCGCGGTGACAAAGGCGAGCTCTATTGGTTCGTGGGCGGGGTCAATCTTCTCGGTGTGTTTGCTTGGTGCGGCGGGACGGTGATGGGTATGCCTGGTCTCGTTGCAGCGTATTCGCCAAAGCTGGTGCCG
The DNA here is from genome assembly GCA_010093805.1 of Polyplosphaeria fusca. Lineage (NCBI taxonomy): Eukaryota > Fungi > Ascomycota > Dothideomycetes > Pleosporales > Tetraplosphaeriaceae > Polyplosphaeria > Polyplosphaeria fusca. Next base: position 28,703 of record ML996213.1, read on the forward strand.
CAGGCGGGGAAGGATATGTACAAGTTGGGGTGGATTTTGACGTTTATCACGGCGGCCGTGGTGTACCTCATCGGCATCAAGATTTGGAAGCCAAGGGTTTATCCGAGGGGGTATGAAGACGTGCCAGGGACGTGGGAGTATTTGTGTCGGGATGGGCGCGACGGATTCTTTGATGGGGAGAGAGACTTGCCGGTCTACGAAGGCGAGAGCGTTGAGGAGGCTGTCGATGTGCAAATTGGAGAGAAGGGAAAGAGTGAGGCGTGATGACAATGTGATGAAAAAATATAGAGATGAAGAGGTATCGAGATATATCCACAGCTCATATGCTCTCCGCAATCTAACTTCTATGTTTATACGGGTCCTTAGTCCTGACAATGTAAACTTCGCCTACCAAGATTGAGCATCCGACAACCATGGATATCGCGATGATGGGAAGGTTTACTCGAGCAAAGTCGAGGCTCCGCACGCGGATGTGCTTGCGCGCAAGGATGTCTCTCCACAAGAGACCGGCAAGAGAGGCGCTAAAAGCCGCACTAAATGCTCCATAGTTGACTCCAAGCGCCATGCTGTATATGGTAGCCCAAAACGTCCTGTCCGATATGGGAATGCCGCTTCTGTCATGGATGGCGCTCCAGGCCTGCAGCATGCGCGACAACAAGATAGAAGTACCGATGTTAGTTCCAGCAAACTGGATGCGTGTCAGCGATGAATGTAGTCGGTGTCGATAGACTTACATTGCACAAGATGACCGATAGAAAGCCCATGCCGCCGACAGCACCCACGGTCCCGGTCTTGGTAACCCAGTGATCCCATCCGTATGCGAAGACTTGAATCCAGCCTTTTGTCACCAGGCCTTGGACAAGGACAAACATACAAAAGGCGAAAGGGACGAGGGGAAATGGAAGATGCTCGAGCACAGTGGTTGCCGTGGGAAATGTTTCCTGAGACCACTGCCAAACGTCCTTGGCGACTGACACGAGTGTTCGAGGTTCAATCACGAGCTGATGTGACTCCGCATCGCGACTACCATTTTTCTGCCTCGACTCCTTTGGCAAAGTCGCATCCATCTGCTGCATCTCGACATCTCCCTGCGAATTCCTTTCTTTGACTATCCCGTTGCCGTTTTCGAAATGTCCCGTGACGTCATCCGACTCCTCTATCGGCGACAGCATCCGTTCCTCTCGCTCCTCTGCTTCAATCGCCTCTTGTATCTGCGCCAGCTCTTCTCTCCCTTGACGCGCGATTCGCCGTGTTTCGTGTCTGTGTCGCCAGCCCCATACGAGATCGAAAATCAGCACGACGACAGCCGCCGGCAGGGTGACGTAGAAGACAGGATACTCGCCGCTCTGCTGCGAGGCAGCGTTGATGGCTAGAAGGGCGATGAGAGTCGCAGCCATTATGATACCGCCGAAACAGGCGCCTGCTTTGTCCAGATACGGATTCATGATTTCTGCAAGCGGTAGTAATTTCCCGGGTTCGGCATCGCTGTCTTTTTCGTCTGGCTTGGCGCGGCCAGTGGGGATGTTTGGGTTCACGGGAGGCTTGTTTCGCTCTTCTGCGGGTAGCTCGTGCATCTCAATGTGCAGCGGGATGAGGGATTCTTCGGCAAATACGATGTACAGCAGAAACGGGAAGAGGACGATGCCCGTTCCCACGACCGGGACGATGATATTGGCCGTGTACTTGATGAAGGTGATCTTGAAGGCGCCTGCAATGACGAGATTGGTGGGATTGGACGAGACCAGGGTAGCCGAGGCAATATTGGCCACCGCGAACTGACTGTAGATCCAGGCTTTGGGATGGACGATGTTGCTCGAAACCCGTGTCATGTAGGCGAGGAAGGCGGTCCCGGAAAGGATGACAGGATCATTGCCGATAAACGTGGTCAGGCTAAAGAAGAAGGCGTACAGGTAGAAGAATAGTCTATGACCAACGGAGCCGCCCCATACAAGGACCTTAAAGGCGAGATATCGAATGAGTCCAGAGGCATCGATTGAAATGGCGATATACGCGAGCGACAGGAAGAAGAGCATAATGTCCAGCGGCGAGATGTTGTTTGCACCAAGAGTCCCGCCCTCGACTTCGTCGCGTCCAATGGCCAGGATGGCGAGCAGGAATAAATCGGCTATCAATGGCGCCGTGACAAAGTTGATTGGGAAGCGGAATCGTTTCCATGGTTTGGCCTGCTCGTCACGTGCAAACAAAGGCCGTGGGATGATGCGGAGAGCGATGGCGACCCGAAGAACGAGATTCCAGACAAACCGGGGCACATATATGGGGACATGGAAGGGAAACAGGACGACAATGTCTGCCTGACGTGTCAGCGGCGATTGCGAGGTCCGAGGAGGGGGAGTTTGCTGGGACCTACTCGTAAGGACGAAGACGACCAAGGTGACAATGGACCGCCAGTTTCTAATCTGGCTAGTGTCGGTATCAATGACCGCGTCACCCTCTTGTCCCAGGCCCATCGTGGTTCGTTAAATCCAGGCGGATGGTGGGTGTGGCTGGCCGTCGCGATCAGATAAAGGGTGTCGCGGCGGTGGGGGCTACTTGGCGATGGGAATGGATGCCGCAGAGGTCGTACGAGCGTGGAATGAAGCGCTCGCCATCAAGAGGGTTGGCACATGAGGCTCAAGTATCCGAGCTTCGCCGTTGAGAGTCGAAATCCCTCACCGTAAGTTGAAGGCTCACAGCGCTGCCAAGGACTGTGCCAGTCGGTGCCAGTCGGTGTCAGCGCTCAGCCCCCGCATCGACATTCCGTGCTTGATGCAAACAAGGCCGCCTAACGCTTGCTTCAGCCCGTCCTGCAGCCCTGATTGATCCGATTCTCATCTCCGCCACCTTCGACCGGTCACCCAGCGCTCGTGGCCAAGTCCCTCGGCCGTTGCGGTAGCCTGGAGCCTCATTCTCCTTCGGTGTGTCGCGTTCGGCACACGTCGACGTCCGGAGAGCCGTCATGCCTTAATTGTGTGCGACGCACGATGTTCTCTCACGTTTCTATCCCGCTTTCCTAGCAGACCTCCCTAGAACCTTTACGACTTTCCTTCCTGCTCGCGCTCGCGTGGTGCGCGATGAAGTGTTGACGTCGCCACGTCCGAATGCCTGGCTTCTCCTCCGCCACCCTCGCTGGCTCACCGGCTGCGGCTCACACGGCGAACTCGTCGACAACCTCGCTGCAGGTCGTCTGCGCGTGGCCAGTCTCCGGGCAGTACGGCCCGGGCTCACGAGTCTTGTATGTCGTCGTCCCCCTTCCATTCGGCCCTGGCCGAGACTGACGACACCCTCACCAGATACTACGTCCTCGTCGCCGCCTGTGTATTCGCCCGCCGAAGAGAGTGGCTTCGAAATGCCTGCTTGGCGGCTGCGTTGATATTCCCAGCCGTGGCCGCAATCCACGGCCTCGTGCTCGCCTCCTTACACGTCAATGGTCAGCCGTATTTGCGCCCGTTGCTCCCTCAGAACTGACACGCGACCTCAGGAGCTGTTGATATGGACGTCTACGGCGCTTTCCAGCTATGCTCTATAGGCATACTCGCGGCGCCTCTTACAGTTAGACTATCTCGGACCTACTTTTATGATCCTGGTCGAAACATCATCTTCTTGTGGACAGGGCTCGTGTTAGCGGGTACGCCGTCTCACCCCACTTCCCCGCGCAGCCGGCACTGATTGCAGTAGGTCTCCTGAGCTTGACAGTCGAGTTTTATCGAGTCACGACACACCCCTGCTCAAAAGATGATCATGGCAATCCGCTTCCATCTGGTGTGGCCAATTTCCCGTATGGAAATGCAACGTGCAACCTCGCATGCAGCGTAGATGCTGGCCCAACCTCGCTCATGCGAACGGGTGCAACCAACGAAATCTTTGTCATCCCAGCGCCGAGCAAACTCACCTTCAACACTGGAATGTTGCTGGCAGCCGCTTGTTGCATTCCTGCCATTCTGTCGCTCATCTTCACGTGGGACAAGATTCTCGAGATTAATTGGAAGAAACGATCTGGCAATGCCAACGATGACGCACACCTGAGCGAGCTGATTGAGGGCACCAATGGCGCCACTGTTGGAAGAATGAAAGGCGTCGATGGCAAGATACGCTACTTTCTGTCCGTCATCGAGATACCCTTGTTCGCTGCCGCGGTTCTTGCCATACTCATCCTTGGCGAAACAAACTTCTTCAGCGACCAGGTTAGGTACCAGACGGAGCCCATGGCCAGCATTGGTAAGGGTTCCATCGTCATTATGAATAGTCTTGATACTGACAAGATACAGGCCAGTGGTCTCCGATTGCTGGCACCGTCATCGCAGCGCTCGGATCTCTCTACGTACTACGGGCTGTCTCTGCGCAAGATTCAGGACAGGCCGAGTCCGATCATCATTGCAATTGCCAGCATTGTCAAGACAGTGGACGGCGACTAACCATCCAAATCCCCCCCAGAAGCGAAAATTCCCTGGGCCGTAGCGTGGATGGAGAATCTTCCGGGTCACGCTCAAGGTCATCGAACGACACCCGACCTATGGCTACTCACCCCATGTCAAACTCAACCTCAAGGCTCGAGAGATTTGCGACCTCATCTACCGTCGACACCGGAGGAAGGCGTCGGGCAGCGCAATGGCTTACCAAGGCTGGCGATTACCTCGGAACAGCAGCGCAAGACCGCTTCGACCTGGCCGCCTTTGATCGTGGGCGGGCACGCGAGTACCCGGAAACGCCTGGAGAGAGTCGATTGAATAGAGAGCTTGCCCACACTAAGCAAAACTTCAATCGGCGCAGGAAAGAGGTGATTCGGCGACAGCGTTCAAGAGAAAGCAATCTTGGCACCCCGGCCAGTCCTGGCTTGGGCATCACCTTCGCCCTAGAAGATGCCGCAGAGAGACCTTCGCCAACGCCTCGATCATCGTCGCGATCACCGCCAGGTTCTTCGATTTTGGAGATTCCCCAACGGCGACGGACAGACACACTGGAGGTTCCGACCCCTCCATACTTTCGGACTTGAAAGCAGCATATCATATTCCATGCTACTGGCGATAAGACACGGAGGCATTTATGCTTCCAAAATCTCACAAAGGCACATATTCCATTGTCTGCCCATGTATATTTGCTAGCGATCTTAGCCGGTACCCGTCTTTTATCGAGGAAACCCAACCGGATCTACATCCAGTCCTGATCGCAACCGCGCCACCATCAACATGACGCAGCATGGCGCTTCCACGATCCTAAGCTCACCACTGCCGCCGAGACCGTCGAATCTTGGGCGCCTGTCAATCGCGGCGGCTGACTTGCCCGCAATGTGAAGAACAATTTCACTATCAAGCAGTGGAAGCATCGTGAACCATAACATGTGTAGTTCTCAGTGAACGAACCTCGGGGTCCGACAACTGCGCCAGAGCGTTGCCATTTATGGAATCCTGAGCACAACGCTAGCATGATCAATCCCACTACCCCGAGGCGCAACGCCTCCCTGCGCCAATGCCATTTCGCCCGCCTCGTCATCGGCCGCAAAAAACGCAGCCGTCATGAATGGCGCGCTCAGCCCGCAAGTTCGCAGATTTATCGCCATGGTACACCACCCCAGCTTCTCATCGCCAGGATCTTGGTAGCGCGCGTAGTTGCGCATGGGCATCTTGATAACAACAGTCTGGCTTGGATCAAGACCAATGAAGCTGTATTCCATGAAGCTGTCAGCGGGGATGCTGTCGCACGCCCCGGGCCATGAGAGAGCCTGGCCACCTCCTGTGCGGTCCGGATGTTCGCGGAGGCCGGTCACGTTGAAGAACTGCTGCTGATCCGCTGGATCAATGCCGTCGGCCACAGCGCCCGAATCGATGAGGCATTTCACATCCGATTCCTCTTGCCGTGCAGCATTCTTGAAAGTGACGCCATTATGCGAGAAGTTGGCCGCATATGTGTAGTACTCGTTCTCGCTGTAGCCACCAAGCAGCCGGGGAATCCGGACAAGCGGGCCTTCGTATTTGGATGTGTCGATGCCGCCGAGCAGGGCGGAGCCAGTTAATGGATCTGTGAACTCGGAGGGCGCTTTTTCAAACCACATGGACTGCACTGGCGCTGAGATGAGACCCTGCTCGAGCAGATTCTGGCGGAACGACGGGCCTGTGGTGTTTTGCACTTGTGGATTTGGGTCCGCGAAGTATGGCGCAACGCCCAGAATAGCGTGGGTGTACTCTGGTACTGGGGAGCAGCTGCCGTCGTCCCCGATGCGCTGCTGGAGGTACTGAGTGAGGGCGACGCGAACGTTTGGCACCTCGGTGGAAAGCCCGGCCGCGTTGGTAAAGTGAAAGGTGTCGTTCAAGATTGCATCAGACGTGTATTTTTTAGCCAAACCGCCGCCGTACCCGTAGGCAGCTTTCCATGACTCTTTTGGCGTTGCAGTGGTCGATAAGGACGGATCGTAGGACCAGTCGTTCGGCACGCTGACGTTGCAGGGTCCCTGGCAGTCCAAGTAGCGACAGCCCCAGTTCATGGTCGAGCCGCTTTCAAAGAGCCAGAAGTCTGGGCTGCCAAGGTCGTAGCATACTTCGATGCTCTGGTTTTGGTACGGGAGGAAGAGGTCGGTTGCCACTTTGTGGTTTGTGCCGTAACGTAGGTGAAGTGGCATATGTACGGTAGGAACGGTTGCCTGCTGGGCCGCAACAGCGCCGGCCATCAAAAGTACGACGCTTCTCAACGATGAAACCATGATTCCGTTGCAAAAGTCACGATCGCGACTTGAGAATGTTGCGACAGGCCTCCGTACCCATTGCGAAAGGAGATTATATCGTAGTTTATACACGCGAAAATATTTCCCATGCGCCGGATTAATTTCGTCGGCGAATCCAGGTTGCTCAAGTTCAGTCCATGTTATGGGTACCACGGCCGGAGAATTGCCCTGATCGGTACAATCTTCCGTCAACAAGGTCTATCTAATGAACCAAAGGCGATTCGATCTCCGAAAAGGAAACTTGAGCGTTGGAACTACTTGCCTACTAGGCCATAAGTCGTAGAATTGTCGAATGATTCACTAGTCGACTGTGCGCACCTCCTGAGCATCCTGGTTAGCGTGCTGGAAGTCACGGCAAGGTGCTTGTACTCGGACTATTCGGCTGCATATCAGGCGGTAATTTTACGGCGTTTCGAGTAAGTTACACCGACAAGCAAATTGAGCAAAGCCTTTCCAGCGCGGTTCATCGCAGACGGCAAAAAAAAGCGTCCCGCACTCGATCGCGTCCACATGTTTGGTACATTAGTCCTAAGTTCCAAACATCATCTCTCACAATCAACACGCTCGTTATTCATTTCACTGGTCAAGGCGCCATGTTGAATTTCGCTTTTGTTGTACTTTTTCTGCTCGCGCCCGAGGCTTTGGCCATCAAACCGTCAACTGATGCACTATCCGCCCCTATAAAGGATTACATTGTCGAATTCTCTGACGTGCGTATTACCCTGCTCTCACGAGATCCGTTCTCAATCTGCATATCTGGGTACTGACGCAAAACGAGCAGGGGCCTCTTCCTCGAGACTTGACAGCAGGCAACGCAGCTAAAATCCTCAAATCTTATGATTCGCCCATCTTCAGAGGCGCACATGTTGAAATAAGTAGGGATGCTGATGTTCAGAAATATACATCCGCGGCGCATGTTGTCAACATATGGCCCAATCACGTCGTGAGACTCGACCCGCCTTTGGATAGGCAGAGTTTTATCGATGATGTCTCTGCGACCAACTATTCTGTCCATAGTGCCACTGGCGTAGACAAACTGCACGCAGCCGGTATCCTCGGACAAGGCGTAAAAGTCGGAGTCGTGGACAGTGGTATCTGGTACAAGCACCCTGCTTTGGGCGGAGGTTTTGGACCTGGCTTCAAGGTCGCCGGCGGGTGGGATTTTGTCGGCGATGCCACCTCGCCCGGAGCGCTGAAGCAGCCTGATGGCGATCCTTTGGACACCCCCGACATTGGCCATGGGACACATGTCGCGGGCATTATCGCTGCTTCGAGCGATCATTTTATGGGCGTGGCACCGAACGCAACTCTTTATGCTTACAAAGTCATGGCGGCATACGAGGGTACCGACGATGCGACTATGATTGACGCCTGGCTACGAGCCTACGCGGACGATATGGATGTCATTACCACGAGCATCGGCGGACGAGGTGGATGGTCAGAGAGCAGCGCAGCTGTTGTCGCCTCGCGGATTGCCCAGTCTGGAGTGGTCATGACATTTTCGGCTGGCAACAGTGGAGACAATGGCCTGTTCTATGGTGGTAGCGCTGGATCGAGTGCTGATGTCTTGACCGTGGCATCTGTTCAGTCCTCCATGTCACCGGCCTCGGGATACCAACTCACCATTTCTCGCGACGGAGTGTCCAACACGACAACTTCGGGATATCTCTCCTCCGACGGCGACTTTCCCCGCGAGGTGAAGGACTGGCCAGTGATAGCCCTTAATCTAGATATCGAGAACCCCTCTGATGCATGCACTCCATTTCCTGATGGAACTCGCAACCTGACGGGCGCAATCGCTGTCGTAAGGCGCGGCGGATGTACCTATGTAGAGAAGCAGAAGGTTCTCCAGGCGCTCGGCGCGAAGTACGTACTTGTATACAACGACAACCGACCCATTACAAGTCCCGGCGCGACCGATCCAGGAAGTCTCCTAGTCATGATTACAGCAGAGGCAGGGCACGCGATTGTCAAGGCCATCGCAGCCGGTGCCAACGTGACGGCGGATTTCTCGCAAGACTTGCCTGAAGTTGGCCAGCCTGACTTGGCTGCTGGTAACACACCAAATACGTTCAGCTCGTGGGCCGCTACTTATGAGCTGGAGTTGAAGCCTGACATTGCAGCGCCAGGTGGGAACATTTTCAGTACTTGGCCCGACAATGGCTACATGGTTCAGAGTGGGACGTCTATGGCTACGCCGTACATTGCAGGCATTGCGGCGCTTTATATCAGCGCACTGGGTGGGCGCAAAACGCATGGCTCCCAGTTTGCCACTGATTTCAACCAACGCGTCACTGCCGCAGGACAGTCCCTATCGGTAAGTATTAAAAATGATCTACCTCTTCTGCTGTTACTTCAAGCACGATTTTCCTGTTCCTTGCAAGTTACCAATCGTTTCTTGTTACCTTCATGAGGTGTTCTGGACATGGTTCTCGACTCATTCACGATACCCAACTCAGGAATTGCTGACTCGTAACCTCTTAGTGGTACAATGGAACCGCAAAAGATGAGCACTTCATCGCGCCACCACTACAGATGGGCAGTGGACTCGTCAACGCGTCAAAGGTACTTTTCACAGAAACCACTACAGACCAGACGAAATTCCATCTCAACGACACTTCAAACTTTCAGCCGTCTCATGAAATTACCATCACCAACAACGGTGCCGCCGCCGTATCTTACACTTTCGCCCTCGAACCCGCTGCAGGCTTCGAGATTTTTGACCCATTCATTGCTACGTTCGACACCTGGGGTATCAAATTATTTGCCAACCTCGTGCCGCAGGAAATGACGCCCGACGTTCAGTTACCAGACGCGTTCAGTCTTGGCCCGGGAGAGTCTAAGAAAGTCACGTAAGCTTCTTTCCCAAACCGATGCATGCCTTAGCCAAGGTTCTACACACATACTTACTCCAAACGACCAGCCTTACGTTTAACAATCCGAAAGACAAAGGTTGGAATGCCACCTTGATCCCGGTATACAGCGGTAAGATTCTCTTGACGGGAGACAGTGGCGACCAACTCTCGTTACCATATATAGGTAAGTTGCAATTCCGCCGCCAATTTGCTTTCAATACGAACGTACGGAGCTAACTACGCGATACGCAATCAGGTGTGGCGTCGAGCTTATACCATGACAAGAAAGTACATAAGAAGAATTCTCCGTCGTCGTTCTCCACCGTCATCGGGAGCACCGCGGGCTGGACACCCATCGACGAAAAGTCTTCGTACGTGCATTTTCGTTTCATCTCTACTGAGCACGAACTAAACAAGTTATCCTTCAGTTACACATTCAACCCGGCTAAGAACGGCACCGATGCTGTGATGTTATTCACGGCCTTTGACTGGGGCGTGAGAGAACTGCGTTGGGATGTAAGTTAGCTGTCTTCCTGCCCCGTCTCCCAAATTTGCCGCTCGGAAGATACCTGCCAACCGTGTACTAAACATTTTCTACAGATATTCTCGTCAAACTGGTCTGAATCCGACTGGGCCTACCCTCCCAGCAAAGCCAAGGGCTTCGTCGGCCCCGTCGCTCGACTTCTTAGCGAAGAGGCAGTCTTGTCAAACACTGATCTTGCTAACCAGACGGTGGTCATGCCTTCTACGCTTCTGGGCCGAGACGGCATGAATCCACCGACCCAGAGCCGATACTGGTGGATGGGTCAGCTGGGCAATGGGAGCCAGATCGCGCCTGGATATTACACGTACGTTCTCCCCTCCATGCCACCTGCGATGAAAGTCTTGTGAAGGAGATACTTTTTCACGTGGTTGGTCAGAATTGTGGGAACTGACAGGGTCGCAGCATGCGCGTTGCGGCGTCGAGACCGCTCGCCGATCTGGGCCGTACGGACGGCTGGGAGGTCTGGAGACATGAAATCCGGGTCCTACCATAGACTCTGGCTTCCCAATCAAAAAAAAAGAAGTGCTGTAATTTTAAAGCATATCATTATTGAATGATATCATTAGAAAACCCCAATTACTATAAAGCTTGCGATCCCTTTCACTTGGTGTGGTGTTATTTTACTGCCTTGGATAGAATCCATCTCATTCACAACGAGATACCTATTCTACCAACGTTACTACCATTAATTCTAAGAGCGTGTTCTAGTTATTCCAAAGTATTTCCTAAACAGCAATTGGAAACGTTCCTGGAATTACTTAAGAATAATAGTAGAATTATGAAGGAATCTTAGCGGAATATGTTGGATTACTCACGTGACGGGTACTGTTAGCGTCACTGACTCACTGCAGCCTACTGTAGCCTGCTGCTGCCTGCTACTGCCTGCTGCTGGAGCCTACGGCTGCCTTGACTACTCAGTGTATATATACTCGTCAACCTCCATAGTTACACAATCAATCAATTCCATCATTTCCAACAGAATATCTTAGTAATTCTCTTTTAAGTAATAGCCGCATGAGCGACGCGCACATATCCCAGCCAATACAGCCCATATTCAACTCACAAGTGAGAAAGCAGAAATTGGAGCTGCGAGATTATAGGTACCTCGGCTTTCATTAATCTATGATATCCCAACCACCAAACTCCTCATTTCCTTCCCACTACCCTCTCGACGACGACCTTACCAGAACACCAACTTTATACCTTAACAGACCTACCGTTCTTTATCCCCGTCACCATCATATCCACTCAGCAGAACACCGTCAACCGGGTCTTGAATGTTTTTGGGAATGAGGCGCGTGCAACAAGATGGTGCAAACGAGAACGACCAGCGGCAACACGAAAACCCTCATCCGGACCTTCTCAACAAGTCAATACCCCCAACACCCCGATCGCAGATCACCGCCCTCAAGAGCAAGAAGAGCGCGGAGACATCGCAAACGCATCGGATGACTCGGAATCAGACTACGAAGATCACCCTCTCCAGTATAACGTCCGCGCAATAACCAATCAAGAAGACGATCATGATAGTGTCACTCCACCTGGAGAGCTGGTTTTGCTGTTTTCCGGGGAGTCCAGATGGCTAACGTCTTACAATGATGTGAAGGCAGGATAGTCGAAGTAAGTACACATGAGACATTTCAAGTGGAGTTTTAGCTGATTATTTAGACCGACGAAGCTCAGCCGTCCAAGTAGCCATGCGGATGCTCTTATTTTTCGTTCGTCGACGTTTCACGGCAGGAGACATATCCCTCCTTCTAAACGACATTGACGATATGACGTGGGAGGCCCAGTGCAATCGGAGAACCCTAAAGACATGGGCCAGCAAAACCCAGAGCCTTATAATGAAGACGTAAGTAAATGCATCCATTTCAAAATTATAACCCATCCTTTTCTGACTACTGACTTAGTGCACTCGCTATGGCCGTCGAAATTCGTGACGCCATGGTAGCTGAATTCAGCATGCACGATCCCGATGGCGACTTCGATCCGCATATGTCTATCAATGCCCGCACGATCCTCGCATTTATCCGTGACTTCTGGTAGGCCGACCCAATTGGAACTGCGGAACGCTCCCTATAGCCACTCATCAGTACCATCAACGTGGAGGCCATACTTTACCCCCCCGCCACAGCCAATGCCATCGAGCGCGAAAAGCTACAAAAAACCAAAGACTACATATAGAACTGTATCGTCAAGTCGTTTTTGACGCTTACACCATGCGACTTGGGACCGATGATGCCAAAGAGTCGAAGAACCAAGCCGCCCGGAATTTTAGACAACTCCATCGCCTCCCTAGCTTCCCCGTTCCGGATGTCAAGCATGTCCCAGTCAACTCTGGAAACGTCTGGGGGCGTAGGCGCGAGCGTAGATAGTTGAGGCGCAGGCCGACTTTACTAGGCAGCTGGAAAAGCGACAAACTTGGCACGGTTCGAGTAATTCTCAAATGTTTCTCAATTGATTCTCGAAGTGCTCCTGGGGACGTTCCAGGAATACATTTGGAATCATTGAGGAGTTGTGTACAGTAATCTCGAGAGTAAAAGATAGCAGCGAGGGTTAGGGAGGCTTCCCTACGCTTGCTCTTAAGTAGGGCTTCGATGAAATTTTCGCGTCGCGGTTAAGCGCGGCCGCATCCTGAAGTGTCTCGATCGTGCCTCCCAGACTCGTAAAATCAACATCGCACATTTGAAGATTACCGATAGAGCAGACGATACTTAAAAAGTAACTGCTGATAAAGAATAGTTCAGGGTGCTTGAGGAGCAGAGAGCACACTGGATGGCTGCTGGGGCCGTTAAAAAGAAGCTTGAAGCCATCAGTATCCGCATATGTGGGGCAACCGTCCGAAAAAAACGTTATGGTGAGACCATCTCAACTAGCCGTGGGACGTGTGGGTGCTCTTCAACCACCCGTTTGGTTTAAAGCGTCCGTGGTGGAAAGTGGACCGGAAGATGGCCTGCAACGACGATTAAAGACTCTGCGCATCAGTCATGGCTCTGTAGACAGGGAAATTTTGGACCTTTGAGTGAGAAAAGTCGATCAAGATGAATTCGAAGGGTGCCGCGAAATGCTGGTTTTCTCAAGGGGATAACCCACAGCCAATCAGCAAACAGGTCCAATTCTGAACCTGCTGTTGATGACTCAGCGTGGAAGTGAAGGAGGGACACACCGAACAACCATAGACAATATTGTGATTGCGCGAAAATAGATGGTACACGTTTCTACTTCGTGTCAGAATACACTGTGAGGGTGATTGAGGATGGAACGGATGATGGCGCGGCAATGCAGTGAGAGTGGATGTTCTGTCGTCCAAGTAGAACAGAGACAGCTCTAGGCTGGGAGTTGAGTCGTGCGATGATTTGATTGGGTACGGTGGGAATGACGGGCGTAGGTTTATGGTTATGTAGGCGCGTCCTGTCGTCGGAAGTACTTGTCGTTTTGTTGCCCGAGCTGCGCTTCTTAATCAACTGGTGGTCGCGATGGAAGGCGGGGTGTCGCTGGCTACCGGTACCGGTATCGATAGTCGCAAGTCCTCACGCACAGCACACCATCCAATCCTCTGCTCGCAGTCGCATCTCTTCGTCTCTCCTCGCTCATCCCCGCTCTTATTTGCGCGACAACTCCAATGTCTCCTTCTTCGTGTATAAACGCATAGCCTGCTTGAATATTTATATACCAACACTTGAAGTCGCGACGAAGCTGCGCGGATTCACGCCGCGGATGCGTACGCCCACCTGCAACCGGGCCATTGATGAACAGCGACCCAAGCATGGGGCTGCCCCAGTCTCATCAAAAGATTATTAATAATGACTCCAAGTTCCGGCGCAAGCATATGACGACTGTTGAGTTTGGTTGATGAGCCGGGTTTGGACCCCCTCACTACGGCTGCGAGGCTGCTCCGATTGATTCCATCCACCGATTAAAATCGTCCGTGATATGAAAAACTTCGAGCATCGCATGGAGAGCAAAGAACGGGAAACGCCTATTCCATGGGTGATATTGAAGGTTTTGCATCTCGATTGATCGTACAGCTTTACCAATGGTACTATTATTTCATCAAGCCCGTTATGTCAAACATCTTTCTCGTCCACTCGTCCAACCTCTCTACAAGTTTCGCATCCTTCGCCGCGCTACTCTGCCACCGCGGCTCCCCAAACCGCTGGAAGATTTCCAGATACGCGCCGCTCTGCTCGGCTTTCATATCCCGGCTGGCTGCACAGAACACGCTGGTCCACGATCCCTTATCGGCATGCATTATCAATCCAAACATGCGCATTGCCGCGAGAACGCCCGCGAAGCTCCATCCCGATTCCTTCACTGGTGTAGCCAAGTTCGTCTCCACCACACCCGGATGCACGCACGACACCCAAATCTCGCCCTCCCCGTTCCGCGCACTCGGTGAGCCTGGACCATAGGTTTTATGCAGAGTCTTTGTATGCAGAATGTTTGCGAGCTTGCTCTGTCCGTAGCGCGCCCACGGCCCGCTGTCCTTGAGCGACGGGTCGTCGAAGTTGATGCCTTCCTTTGGCGCCCCCAAGTGGCCCGACGAAGTAAGATTGACGATGCGCACCGTGCCGGCAGGAAGCGTCCGCGCGGTACGCAGCATCACGGGAAGCAGGTGCTCGGTCAACACCCAGTGCGCGAGATAGTTGGTCTGCCACTGAGCCTCGTGGCCATCGTTGGACATTTCGAATGGCGTCGCCATTATGCCTGCATTGTTGATCAGGCCGTGAAGCGCGGTTTCCAGATTCAGGAACTGTTTGGCGGCCGCGGCAACGCTGGCAAGGTCCATGAGGTCCATTTGCAGCAGAGAGATGTTGGCAGAGGGATGCATCTCCAGGATGCTGGCGATAGCCGCGGTGCCTTTCTCGCGAGATCGGGTGCCCATGTAAACGTGTGCGCCATGGCCTGCTAGGTGAGCTACGGTGTAGTAGCCTCTGGTTTGGAGAGATTAGCGACTCGGATTTCGTGACGAGGATGGAGGAGGGACTCACATGCCGGAATTTCCACCTGTGACGATGAATACATTTCCACTGAGATCGGGGAGGGTATTGGGATTGAACTTCATGTCAAGTACGGATACGTAAGTCGGTATATGGAGGTGTAATACTAGTAATCAAGTAATGCAATGTCCTGGACTGAGTGTACTGCTGGTGATTCGAAAAGACAAGGCAATATCGAAGAGTTGTTGCGACCTGTATATGCTCTGAAAGAATAATACCTGGGTTTTCCAGTCATTCAAAGATGTGAGCAGGCCGCATGAGCCGCGAACTAATCACGTCATGTCTACTCCAAAAGTTGAAGCGATAACCAAAAGGAAATCCTAGGCGTGTGTTCATCGAGGCTGCGCGTTTGAGGCTTGGGCTTATGATTCCGGTCTCAGTGTGAGCAGGTTGCATGATGCTAGACGCAGTCGGGTTAGTTCTCGTGATTAGCTTCGTCCGCCTGCGCTGCCGGACGTACC
This sequence comes from Polyplosphaeria fusca, assembly GCA_010093805.1. Classification (NCBI taxonomy): domain Eukaryota; kingdom Fungi; phylum Ascomycota; class Dothideomycetes; order Pleosporales; family Tetraplosphaeriaceae; genus Polyplosphaeria; species Polyplosphaeria fusca. The sequence goes on from ML996213.1 coordinate 44,275, forward strand.
AATTCCTCCGTTCCGAATGTCCGCGGAACGCGGCATGTGAGCAGGCTGCATGAACGCCTTGACCAACCTGAGAATCTTCTTCCATCACCTATCACCAATCTGATCGCCTGCGCAATTGCCACACGCGTTAGCATCATGGATCAAACCGCAATTATAATAGCACCAGGCATCCGACTAGCTTCGATAGCACAATTAGCCGAGGCGGGTACCCCAACCTTGGCAACCACTTTCATCGCCCAGAAAACATGACTTACTTATGACGGACAGGCGAGGAGCATGGAAGACGACTGGACTGGGACTAAAGATGCCACAGCACGCAGACGGGCACAGACTAGACTCAACACAAGGGCGTACCGTAAGGGCCTTCTTTCTCCTTCGTCCGCGTGCAGATCAAAGATCCTAGTGAAGGGATGACCCATCGTCTTACCAACACGCCAATAGGAAAACGTAGAGCCTTGGTGAAGAAAGCCGAAGCATCCAGAACGATAAGGGACGTGTTAACCGACCTCCTTCGAATAAGGTAAACGACCTCCTTCGAATAAGGTAAACGACCTCCTTCGAATAAGGTAAACGACCTCCCAGTAAGCCACATACAGGGGATTCCCCCTGCTCGCGCCGGGGTTTAAGGAAAACCTTAATTGTATGTAATTTACTATGCGGATTCAGTCAATCCCTAACAAGCTAGCCTAATCGTAGTATCTATAATCTATCCCACTGCCTCTGCCAGCCGCGAGGCTGCGTCGTGTGTATATATAATCGTCCTCTGGCTGCCGTTGGGCCTGCGGCGCGCTATCCCTAATAAGGAAATCAGTGTACGTTTGCGCAACTGGGTTTCTCATCGGATTTAGGAGAATGGGAGGTAGCTGCGGAGCTGGCAGGGCCGGCGGCCCGGCGGCGGCGCTGGCCAGGGCGCCTGCATGTAGTAAACCGGCCCAATATTGTTCTGCTGCCAAATTTGCTGCTGCTCTCCATAGCTGTAGTTCTGCCCTCCCTGAACAACTGGCTAAGTCGCTGGAGACGTCGAATAGGCCGACAGGGCCTCCGGCCGAGGTGGGGCGAACTCAAGAGCAGCTGGCGCTGCCAGCGCTGCCTGCCCTGGAGTAGCCTGAGCTCTGTTTCTGACTCGATATCTTTGTCTCTGAGCTCTCGGCGCCTTCGCGGACGCAGGCGCTGTCGACGGAGGGCGAGCTTGCGCGGGGAGGATTGTAGGCGGCAGCGCTGGATTGTTGTTGTCAACACGCTCAAAGTATGAGGGCTCCCGACGCGTCTCTGTGTGAGGCAGGCTCTTGTCTTGTAATCCTCCGCGTACGTGGCTCGAGCGCGCGAGGCGCGATCCATATAGTGTCGTCAACTATTCGATTTATGCGCCAATGTGGATAAAAAATTAGAAATCGGCAGCCTGTAGCGACAATTGTTGGAGCTCTCGCTCATAGATTGTGTGGTAACAAGGCACGCCGCGAGAGCTCGTCCACCTGCCTGTACAGCGCAGCAGGTCCTGCCCTGCTGGCAAATCTCGTCTTTGTAGATTCTCATGGAGGGCCTTAAGCTGCGCAAAAACTAGTCGTAGACCATATTAACGAGACTCTACGCGCGATGCCTGTAAACAGAGGCCCTTAGGCTCGAACAGGTATCCGAGCCTGTAAAACGTCGCGGCGCCTCAATCAGTAGCAATGGTTCAGACCCCAAGTGGCAAAATTAAACAAAGAACTGACGCTGCCTAGCCCATCTTACTGTAACGGCGCTGGTCCGCTAAGGATCCGAATCTGGTGGGATCTCACTCAGAGGCATATGGGAGTGCGTGTTGGAGAAATGGGCACCTCAAATCAATTGCTGCCAATAGGCCTGGTATGAGAGAATACAAAGGACTACCGAGCTCCCCTTCCGACACGTCTCCTTATAACTTATTGCCAAGAGCAGAGGATGGTTGCCGTGCCGATACTTCTGTTTCCACCGACATTGGTCCGACTATGCCCTGACTCAGGACTCTGCGCGGTTACTCCGAATCAGCTCTGATTCGGAACACCGCTCGCGATTTTGCAGTGGCTAAGCTGTGGCGCTTCTGTGAGGCTCAATTCTCCATGAAGCGATACACTTACCTGGAAGCAGGAGGAACGTACTTCCTAGGGAATGTCACTGTTCCTCCAGTTACCTTGTTGATGCTCTCGATAACCGCCTCCATCGACATCATGTAAGCTCCGTAAGTGCTCAAATTGGATGCATAGCAAAGCCCAACTATTGTACCAGGAGGTCCAGGATGTTCACCCCCATCCTCGGGAGCAAGCAAGGCAAGAGCTCCCGAATCCCCAGGCTCTAAAAAGTCTCTGCTGCCTTTTCCAACAATATAATGTGCAACAATAGACCTACCATTGAATAGGACCTTGCCATCAACTTTAATTGTAGTCTGTGCCATATTGGACTGATCTTCAGGGCCAAGATATAAGGAGTTTATGATAGAGCGCAGAGAGCTAATTTCTCCAATAGTCCATTGGCTTGATCGCCCTCGTTTGGCGACACGATATTTCTCCCGGATTCCAATCGGCATCCAGGTATTGACTTGTGTGTAAGGTGGAATTGACATGTCTACTGGGAAGTCTGGTAGTACATTGTTGATTTTGGAATGCGGATGGAGCCGGATTAAACTCCAGTCTAAGCCGTAGTCGTTTATTCTCTCCCCTAGTGAGCATGTTGTGTATCCTGAGGCAGCATAGATTGTACCTATCTCTTCCTTGTCGCGAAATTCTTTAGCCTTAACAAGACTTGCCTCCGCATCTTCCTTTTCCTTTTTCTTTGTTTGCAATCCATCTTTTTTTTCTATCACCTCATGCCACTGCCGAGCATAATTGTTAAACGCTGTTTCGGCTTCTTCAAACGCTTTCCCTTGTTTTTCTAAACTGTATGTATGATCCTTGTCTGATGGACTCATCACTTTCATATCTCTAATGTCTGGATTCGGCGGTAAAGGTTGTTCAAGACCAATTTTAGTATCTGCAAGTAGCACATGACAGTTGGTCAGACCGCAATCGTAGATTTCTCTATCCTTCTTCAGCTGCACAGCCCCCCCAAGGGTTCCACTATGCTCCGAGTCTTTACGGCCAATAGAAGCACCCATGTTTACTCCAGTGGATGCATACATAGTATGAGCGATGACAGCGTGTGGTTCTTGCCAGTTGTTTGGCTTGTCGGTGTCTGGAGGCTTGTCCATCATCAAACTGAGTGAATCAAGAAAAAGAAGTGCTACTCTTAGGTGGCTCCCATCTTTGTAGAGCAATTCTCGGATGTTTGGTAATGTATTAGACCACCACAAGGTCTCTGAAGCATCTCTTGCACAGATAACAATTGCTGGCTGGTACAGAGAAATACTGTCTGGAAAGTACCAGCAAAGTATGTCGATAGAGATCCATTGATGTTGACAAATCATTTCTACGACTTTGGGTAGAACTTTGGATGCCGCTGTGATTATATCCTCCTGGTTGCAGTCGATTATCTTGGGCGGCGGAAACCGGAAAGCGACTGCTTTGTCAACAATTTCGACCGCGATTTGAGTCCTTGTCTCTTTAAAGATGAGTTCTCTCAGCTCCACCACGCACATGATCCAGACTGCTTGAGATCTAAGGCCATATGTTGAAGTGACCAAGAATGTAAGCATTCCTGTTGGAGAAGTACCGTGCGGGAAACGATGTACGAAACCATGTATCTTGAATTTAACTAGCTTGCATAAGATGGCTTCGACTTTTTTGTTAAAAGACACCTGGTCTCGAAAGACTGGGGTGAAATCTTGGGAGCTGGTCTTGACTGGGAGAACAGGCAACATTGGGCAGCCGACACGGTAGGCTAGACGTTTATCAATACTTCTGCAAGGGGCGCGTGCTATAGTCATTGATGTTTTTGAAGTCATGGTGTGTATTGGGAAGCTGTGGCGGTCGTCTTTTTGTGGTAATTATATATGGCCTGGGTCGATTGCTCTCATATTTGCTTTCATTACACCGTCTTAGGCGATGATTCAATGAAAACCCCGTCCACCAATTGCGTCGCCATGCTTGTCCTTTTATGCTTTGTCAAAAGTCACACTCCTCTTCCATGAGTCACTCTTTGTTACCGCAGCACAACTTACTCAGTGGTGACAACCGACGGATTTGAGATCCATGGATCTGATGGATTTGATCACCTTTCCTAATCGGGATATTCAGGTGGATCGTACCGTATCTTGATATCCATTGATATTAAGCTTGTTTGGCGGGGGATCTCAACAATTCAACGTCGCCCGTCTGACCTGTTTCTTGTCCAAATCGCGATATCGCCCTCAATATCGATCAATATCGATCAAGATGGCACCTGGTAGCCCGTATCGATTGCGCAATACCCCAAAGAGGTCCTCAAAGCTTCTCGAATCCCTGTACGCCGATTACAGGGCGTCGCCGACGCCGCGGACGCCTAGGTCGCGTCCATACGCAAAATCTCGCCCTAACCGAGGACGTACAGGTCCCCGAGCCGTCGATATCGAATCTGACGCCGACGTGATCGTATCCGAGACCGACGACGACGATCAACCTTCTAAAAACACTCAATATCGTGGAGGACAGATCCGAGATGGCCGTCGGAGGGCTCCAAAGGCGTCCAGGATGGCTCTACCCAACTTTATCTGGGTTGTATGGGACAGGATACCCGGATACGTCGCGGACGATCGAGATACCCAGCGACGCGCGCCGTACTGGAATTACGGCGTCCCCATCCGATACAAACGGGATACAAGCCAGTGGTATCTTTGTATCAGCTCGCTCGGTGACCTTGATCAGGTCAGTCAGGATCCATTCACACAGAGCCAGCAGTCAATATTTTAATATATTTCGGCCCCAGGATATCGACATTTCCAAGTCACGGATCACACCCAGAACTCCACCAAAACTGATCCGATTGATACCAACATTGAACGACTTATACTTTAGATACGCTGTAAACAGCTCCCCCGATTGGGTACTGATTCGCCGTGGTTGTGGTGTTGATATTGGGCACTGTCGGATTGCTGTAATGTTTTGATATTTTGGCGTCAAATCGTGGATGATTGCGCGCGCGCGCGCGACGATTTTGTGTAGAAATATTTACGATAAAACACCAAAAACGCTGTATGACTGTCTTGATACTCGAACTTACGACGTCAAATCGTCGGCTGCCCTGTGTGGGCTCCCTAATCGCGCCGGCGACGCCGATTTGATACACCAAGCTTTCTGACAAGGCTTGGTACCGCTGTCATACCAATCTGTATACAGTAAGGACCGGAATCCGTCAGATCCATGGAGCTCCATGGATTGTACGGATTCGACGGAGCTCCGTGGATTCGGATTTGAAATCCGTCGGTGGTCATCACTGAACTTACTTCGGTGGGATGAGTATGTTGGGGCCGGAGCTTCAGTGGTCAAAGGATAACGTTAGAAGAATTGTCCCGATATTATCGATGCGTGGAAGGGCAGCCAGTTTTCATCCCTAATTTTATTTCTGTCTCTTTTCAACAAAACGACATCTGCATATGTAAGCCCAGGTCACGGGTCTACCGCGTGACTAAGCATCATGTACATAAGTTAAGGCTGCTCGCCAGCCATCGCTCCTACAGACACAACAACACAAGAATACATACACACATCACACTTGTACCCATCTACAATACATCTTGTGCGCCCTCCATTCCTGCTTACAGTTATGAGCCCGGCCTAATCCGCCTTATTCTTCATTCAATTGACAACCTACCAGCCTAATCCGCCTATCCTTCTTCAACCAATGTCTACTACAATAAAGGAATCATCCATCCTTGCCGTCCCAGATGATTGGGAAACCTGGATTCCTGTTGTGAATACGTACGCTGGCGAATCATGGCAATATATTGATCCATCCACGCCTGCTACTACACTCGAACGGCCACAAAGGCCTGCCCTCAGTCATCTGACTTCGGCGGAACAAACACATCAAACATTGCTGCAGACCAGAGACAACAATGGCTCGACTTCAACACTTTCTATTATCGAGAGCTTAAAGAATACGAAAGGCAGAAGTCAAAGATTGACAAAGCTGAACAACATATCATCACCTATCTTGAGAAGTCCTTTCTACTACATCGAGCTAACAAATCTCTTAGAGACTTCCTTATCCACCTCAAGAATGTTCTTGCACCTACAGAGAAAGCTCGAGAATAATATATCATTGACACCTACAATCGCGCAAAACAATTCGAATTATTCGATTCGAGAACAGAAGGCTTCGACAGCTGGCACCATACATATCTCTCTGCGTATCTACAAGCGAAAGAGGCACAAATACCTGATATTTCTGGTGATCGAGCACACTGGGACAGGCATGGGCAAGGAAGTCGCTGAGCTCCGGCTCCATGGAGTTCCGTGGGTCCCCACCTAAGTTCAGTGATGAGCACGGAGGGATCTCACTTCCCTACCCACAGGGGACCCCCGAGACCTCCGAGATCCATGGGATCCATGGATCCCATGGATCTGCAACCTCAATCGGTTGAGGTGGTTGAGCAGGTGGTTGAGGTTCCACCTCGGTACCCACCTTTAAACCTCACCAAAACCTACGTCGCGATTTTGGTGCGATCCTCACACACAATCTGACACCAGCCTCAATACGGATCAATATGGCTGGTGGCCAGCGCCAATATGGGCTACGCGCGACGCCCAAAAAGTCGTCAAGGCTCATCGAATCTCAACTGGCTTATACTAGCGATACTGAGAGAGCTTCCCCGACGCCTGCGACACCTCGGTCGCGCCGTACACTAAAAACCCCAGCTTACCGCAGACGTACCCAGTCAGTGGTTACAGACTCGGATAATGAGGTTGAGCCTCAGGAAGTCGACGACGACGGCAGCCAACCTCTTACAAGCGCTCAACCTTCTGGAGGAAATTGTGAGCCTTGTCGGAAGCCTCCAAAGAAAGCTCGGATTACTGAGTTCAACTACGGCTGGGTCAACTTTGAAGAAATTCCTGGATACCTACAGGACACCCGACAGATCCACCGCAGCGCACTGTACTGGCTGTACGGTGTATTAAATCCTAAAGGGTTCAGATATCCTGCAAAGAGCTCCTAGAGTATAGGGTATATCCGTCAGCAGCGTGGTGTTGAGGTTCGCAGTATACCAAGCCTTTTGGCAGAGCTTAGGGCAACTGCTTTACTAACTTGTATGAGCCTAGCCCCGAGATCCGTCAGATCTATGGATCCCGTGGATCTCATGGATCTGGCCCCTCGGGTTCGGGTCCCCCTCCGTGCTCTCCACTGCATCTAAGCTGGGGAGCTCCATGGAGCTGACAGATCTACGGGCTATCCTCGCCTAAGTTAGTATGGCAGCTGCCCAACCAGCCGTCAGAAATCCCTAGCGTTATCAAAATCCCCGCCGCCACCTTGACCGAGGCCACCCAGCAGGTCAAGATCACGAGTTCGATGACAGACTCACAGTGCTATACATTAATTATACATTATATTATTACTACAATCAATTAATACTCAATTACATACAATTGATCAATTAATTAATCAATCAATCGCGCGCGATCGAGACCTGCGAGGCCACTAAAAAAGGATCCTGCGCAGCTGAGTTGAGGTCCCCCAATGAGAAGCCCTGGCTGCTGCCGCTAGCTGTTGTTTGAGAGCTTTGAGAGCTCTGTAGCACCACTCCTGGCAATTTAAGCTCGACGTCAATATTACGCATCCAGTTACCTAGGCAAATAAGTCTTATAAGAGCCTCGGCCGCTTCTTCTACGAGACGTGCGCGCTTTGCACTGACTGTATTGCCACCGAGGCTGAATACCCTCTCAGGCTCGTTGCTCATGGCGGGGATTCCGTACACGTCAATCGCCATCCAGGAGAGATTGGGGTACTTTGATTGAGTTGATTGACGCCTCCAGAACTCATGTGGATCTGCAGGGCGCGGGGGCCGCGGCGTCGACGGCGGCGGAGACGACTCCGATGGGCGGACAGGCGCGTGGGTGAGCCTCGAGAAGCTCCGCGGCGATTGGCTGAGATCCCTGAGTCCCCCGGCGTACATGTTGATCGAGGTCAAGCGCCTGTAACGGCGGCGTCAATCCTTGTATGAGATTTGCTGCAGAAGCTCGACGTTGCCCTTGTTGAGCGTTGACGCGCTCGTGATCGCCGCCCAGCATCAAATCCATGGTCTCAACACTATAGCGCTCAACGGCGCAACTGTCATGTGTATTTCCTATTTAGGTTAGCTGATTGCCTGTATAGGTAAGGCGGCCAGCTCCCTGAGCTCCATGGAGCTGAGGGACCTCCGAGCTTGAGCTCCATGGATCCGGAGCTCCCTCCCTGGCCAAGCCTGGAGCCGACTGGATCCTGCCAAGAGCTGTGTGGCGTACAGCTATTTTTATATGGCGCGACAACGGCCACTAGCCCGGGTGGGTCCACCAACGTCAATATCAAGTCGGCGGCCGATCAAAAGGGGGCATCAACACTGCAGCGCTGCGAGTTCAAATCCACCTGTACTCCATTGTAACTATATATTTACTAAAAGCTCTGACTGAACGAGAAAGGACCGCATTGTACAAACCGTACAGAAGATCCCTAAGTATCAATTTCTGTATCCATCTCAGTATTGGTGGAGGCGTAGAGGGATCTCGCTAAGTGATAGGAATCGTGGGTTCGACGGGTGAGTCTGGCAACACTTCGAGCCACCCACTCAATGGCTGCACCTAGGTATCCGACGGGCCTGCCGTTGTTTCAGATGAATTCTCCACATCTCTTTTCCTGTTAGCAGCCTTTGCTTTGGCGGTAGCGGCCTTAGATCGCATGTTGTAGGGCACTGTTGAAAGTTGGCTGACGGCGCGGTCGAGGGCGTCGAGGACGTTGAGGGCCGACGTCAAACTCGCGATACTTGGCATATTGATTTTGAGCGTCAAAACAACTCATGAGACATTACGATTATCCGATTAGGTATAGAGCAAAGCACAAATATACCCGGGAGAAGATCCGGAGCTTGGATCTTAGATCCATCCAAAAAAGGCGTGTGGGTATTCCATCCATGTTAAACGCTGCTCATATCGGTGAGCGTTCGGCGGCGTAGTTGCGTCGGCTAGTTGGCAGCCATAGGATCGAGCGATGTATGCAGTCCCAGAGACCGTTCTCGAACGATAAAGGCGAGATCATGGAACTCTGATCGATTGGCGGTGAGTTGATGCGATACAGCGATGCCGGGCTCATAACTGTAAGGGTTGAAAATGGACCTCAACTGAGGAGATTTGGGGGTGCCCTGGAGGGTCTATATAGTGCTAACCGACAGGGGGTGAAGAGGGGTAAAAGTGGGTCAATCCAAACCGTTACAACAATACTACAAGATGCTAGAGTCAACAAATAAAGATGAGATAGAGGATTGCCTGGCGTCAACTGGATATATTTCCTCTGAGTTAGAGGCGTACCTACGCAGGACGTGGATCAACGACTACAAAGAGCAGCTTATTACTACTTAGACGGATAGAATTACGCACTTTAGCCTTACTGCCTTGTCTAAAGTAGAAGAAGCTCACAGATTTATCAAGTTCTGGCTGGGTACGTCAACTCCTCGATTTTTACGCGTCGGCGTCGTCTTATAGAAGCTAGGCTCCTCTCACTCCAATCTCTTACGCCTTCTACAATCGCTCGACACCTTTTACTTAAATCACATTGACACAATCGATCTTGAGCGCGACGTACTGGGGCCACAATGTTATGGAAGGAGACATCTAGCTGATATGATGGGAAGTTGGGAACAGCTATGGTCATTAGGAAGATACGAATGGATCAGCGTCGTAGCTACTTCAATGATTAGTGGAACTTGGAATTCACATGGGCGGGAGTAGAGGCGTATTGATTGATTGATTGATAAGATTGTCGAAGAAGTGGGCTGGCCTACAATGGAAGAGAAACAATGCTACTGCTAGAGAATGGAAGCAATTTCTTCGCAGTAATCGCGCTGTTTCTCAGTTGAGATGCTGATTATCCATCAAAAGGCAAAAAGACAAAAAGCCTTTATTGATGTTGATGGTGAGATATGAAATCAATCAGTTTTCCACCCGCTCTGCTTCCTTTGGCTGCGTCATATCTTGTTGCATGATGGCAGCGACTGACCGAGCAAGAACGTCCATAGGCGTTATGTAATGCAGTTCACTTGCATAATTCATTCCACTGCATATGCCTAAGAGTGTTCCACGCTTGGGCAATGGTCCTTCTGCAAACACAGGTGATCCCAAATCGCCCCAAGAGTACAAATACTGGTCGCCCCATGAATTCATCATTGAATGGTCCAAAAAAACTCCATAGACCAAAGCATCACTCCTTTGAGGATGGAGTCCCCGTATGTTGATGACTGAAGGATATGGATTGGTACGCCCAGTAGTCCAGCCAGAGGAGCGCCCACGCCTTAACACTTGGTGACTTTGGCCTGGAACTAGTGGGATCCATTGATCGGGATGAATTAGCGAACCATTTTTCAACGAGACATGGGGTTTAATTTCCTCGGGCCAAATATTCTTGAAGATGCACCAGTCTGTTAGCCATCCTTCATGCTCTAGGTGTGATATTGCAACAACCTTTCCAAGATCACGTGACGAGGTCTTGTAGAATTTGCTGAGCAACTCAAAAAGACTTTGCGAGTAATTCTTGTCCTCGCGTGCTTGTTTGAGATCATGATCTGCGTCCATTGTGGATGGAGCCTGAATCGTTGCTCCTAGCTGTAGAGTAGGGCTAAAAGCACGAGCGCTTGTTAAACCGTAGACATCTTTTGAGGCATAATCAATTGGCAAGCCGTTAAAGCTAATAGGAAACCCAATAGAAGCACTAACCTGAAGATCTTTGAGTCCGCAGGAACCGCCGATTGGATTCTGATATGCACCGTCCAGAGGCCCAAAACGGGAGGTTATTGCGTCGTGGAGTAGGACGTCGTCTTTATCTCGCGCTTTGGGAAGGACGGAATTGACTTGTAAAAGTGTCACTTCCTCAAAGTCTGTGTGGCTTTTAATGTCCTGGACAGCTGGCCCTAAGCGAAGGTCAGTGACATCCTTCGTGCTTATTATAAGAGTGGGTGTTTTCAATCGCTTCAATGGTGAAAAGATGTTAAGGATATCGATGGCAACCCAGTCAATATGCCCGAGTAGTGGGGATACCTTTAGAAGATCATCTGCCATCTTAGGAATAAATGGTGCGATGTCCGTCCGTGAATAAAAGAGCTCCTGATCGATGATCTCAACATCCCAAGAGATTTTATTCTCACTAAGGAGGTTGACAATCCACTTCAGCACCTTCTGCCATTGTTCTTCGCAGCCTGGAACATAGGTAGCTTCGATAAGTAGGAGAAGTTTATCATCGACTACATCTTTTCGGTCGTAAAGAATACATGTGTGAAGGCCTGCTTGAGGATTTTGACGCCGTTCAACTAACAAATAATCTGAAATGGCGATAAGCGTGTCCTTTTCCTCTTGAGACTTGCGACGATCAGAGAAACCAATATACGTAGACAACGGAAGAGGTGCGGAATTGCCAATTCGCCACGGAACGTCCATGACAATTGCAAGTAAGTGATTATACAAATCTCTAATACACCAAAGAGGAACTTTTTAAATAGATGCTCACATTCCCTAGGTCTTATTGTCTCCTCTTACTGTGTAAGTTCAATGTTTAATTTAACAATAGACTTGTGCACAAACAGTTGGGGTAGAGCGGGCTATTAAAGCCTCTATCATTTCGGTAAATTGTTCGTTTATTGGATGATGGAGCCGCGTCGCATGTGAGTTTCTTTGAGTTCTTGTTGAAGCCCATAGGGCGAGGGCTTTGTCACAAGTGGATGTTGTGCGCGTACAAAGGCATGAGATTTGCACGTGATAGCAGCCACGCCTATGAGACACAAAATTCGGCGAGACTTGACGACCTATCCAAGATCTTTATTTTGTTGCTACCGTCGAATGCAGATTTCCCGAATGCGCTGGTCTTTAGCTTGTTTGCGTCCAAAACTTTTGCATACCGCTTTAACTCGAGATCAAAGTAATTGGCGATTGCAATAAGTGCGCGAAAGTTGCGAATTGCGAATTGCGAATGTAGCAGCATATGTATCATCCAGCGGTGCTTGAAGGTCTCCTCGTACGACAAGACGAGCTTTGAATCGTGAGAGGTATCCATCGCTGTCAGTCGTATATGTGAAGATCACATCAGTGGGAGGACCTCAGCATCAGCGGTATCTCTTGTCTTATCGGTCTTCCTAAAAGTAGATTTCGCGTTGAGGTGCTGCCATTCGACGTCCATCGCGTGTCGGAATTGGCTGCCAAATATGTGTGTATCCAGCTGCTTCTCTGTCCTTGGTGGAGCTGGCAGCTGTGACTGATGGATTCGTGGTATCCGATCTACCTCAGTGTGTAGTGAGACAATCTCGGTCGAAAACGCTCGCAGGTAATCGACGAGAGGTTTTGATCCTAGCCTGGTGGCGTATGAATGTACTGCGAAGCAGTCCAAATTCGTCTGCTTTCGAACACGCTTGCACGTGACGATTGGGCTCGGATTATTTGGATCTAGATTGACGTCGCGTGGAGCTGTTTCGCCGTGTCGGCGATAACTTTCTGGTATTTCATGGGTTTCGGGCGTATGCCTCTCCGATGGTTGAGGTGTCAGCAGCTGTTGCTGTTGCTGAGTCGATTCGTTAGGAGATTCGGAAGCTGATTGCAGATGCAGATTTGCTAGCCAAAGAGCAGACTTGCTGTATCTTCCCGCTGCAGCTCGCTCTACAGGAGGGCGCGGAAAATTCAAAACACGTAATCATAACGGTATCAGTGCGATAGCTCTTGCCTACGCTTCGACTTCTGAAGATGCAAATACGGACCTTAGGAGTTATCGTGCAGATGTGTTGGAAGGTGCTTTGAAGCTCTACAATCACGACCCACCACTTTCCCAGAAAGCCACACAGGGAATATGTGCACACGCCCCACTACACTGAGTCTCATCATGCGGCTTTGCGTCAGGGAATAATTTGGGACGTAACATGCCACGACTATTGGGTGTCTCAGACTCGGATGTATGGGCAAGAGGACGAGGATCGGACATTGGGGTTCGTTGAAGAAGCAGGCACCGAGGTAACTGACGAGATTGATTATGAGGCAAGCATTCATCGAGAACGATCGCAAGAATAACACGGTGCACAAGACAGTGGAGCTCTATTCTAGGTAATCTTGCGGAAGCATTGGAAGTGAACTGATGACTCACCTAGAATTGGTCGCGCGAACCTGCCCTCCCTCGCCATTTTGGAATTCAATTTCATATAAGAGGTCGTCGCTCCTCTATCAATCTCAGCCCCACAAAGGTCGAATCTGTAGCCTTGTCGCGAGCCGCAGCTGATTGCACTTGGTTCCACGATTGACCTGTCCCTGCGTACCCACGCGTACCCACGCGTCGACGAACGCCCCCTACAAAAAAAAAAAAAACATTCTGGCTGTTGCCGCCCTGACTGCATAATGACATGGTTGCCATGCAGGGTCCACAGCTAGTGAACCAAGGCTCGGGATACACGATGTTCAACCGTGCGGGGTACCCCAGGGCCCACACTTCCTCGGTCGTTCTCCTCTTCAAAGCAGTATGCCTCTCGTCCTTCAGTCCCTGCCAACTAAAACAGAATCAAAGCATTGTCTCTTCTTGTCACAGCACCCTCTACCTATCCGACTCAAGACCTTCGGCGACGCACAGCACCACAATGACTCCCCACGAACTCCCCCTAAAATATCCGAAGGGTCGTGAACTACTCGGCGGCGACTTGCTTGCTCAATGTCTCAAAGCCCTAGGCGTAGGCGTTGCGTTTGGACTCCACGGCGGCCACCTAGATGCCTTCCTCGTTGGCTGCGTGGACATTGGCATTGAGCTCATCGACACGCGTCACGAGACAGCCGCTGTGCAAGCAGCAGAGGGCTATGCGAAAGTTTCTGGGCGGACTGGATGCTGCTTTGTGACTGCTAATAGCGGATATGTTATCCTTCACTAGGAAAACCAGTTCCCGATCTACCACTCGGTGTCCTTAGTCTGAGTGCTATATACCGGACAACAGGGCAAAGCGATGTTTTGTGGATCAATCCTCAAGCGTTCCTATTATGTATCAATGTTGAAAACGAGACTAAGACAACAGATTCTGCAACGGAATTCCCGGACTGGCAACTGCATTTGCAGACCGAAGTCCAATATTCTGTCTGACATCGTCGCCGCCGCTCAGAGACGCCGAGACGAACACATTGCAGGGCTTCCACGACCAAATCGTACTCGCCAAACCAATCACCAAGTTCTGCCACTGCGTTACTAATGTTGGCGAGATCCCTCGTCTTGCCAGTCTAGCTTGGAGGACAGCTAGCACCGGCGCCCCAGGCCCAGTCCTCCTCGACATCCCCATCGACATACTCTTCACCCCCGTAGAAACCTCCAGCGTAGCCTGGGGCTCGCTCACCTCTCCCCCCGTCTCACCCCCCGGTCCCGACCTCGCAGCCATCGACCAAGTCCTCCACCTGCTCCAAACCGCAACCCGACCCGCTATAATCGTAGGAACCGGCTCGCTCTCCGCAACCCACGAAATCACAACCTTCGCCACCAGCACCGGCACCCCCATCTTCCACACCCCAAAATTCAGCACCGCCATCCCCTCCCACCACCCCTTCCACGCCGGCTCCGCCAGCGCCCTCGCCCTCCTCCCCGCCTCCCACCAACCGTCCCCGGACCTCATCCTCCTCCTCGGCGCCCGCACCGGCTTCCTGCTCGGCGGGCGCAGCGGGTCCATCCTGCCCACGCACGGTTGCACCATGGTGCAAATCGACACGGACGGCAGCGAAATCGGGCGCTCGTCACACATACACGTGGGAATCGTATCGGACATCAAGCTCGCCGTCGCAGCGCTGAATGCACGAATCTCAACACCGTTCCGAGCGCCAGAGAAATGGATTCGGGCGGCGCTGTCGTTGAAGGCGTGGCGCGCGCCGCATAATGAGGCGGAGAGTGTGTTGGATAAGGGGAGTGGGCATTTGCATCCGTATCATGCGGTGAAGAAGGTGTTTCAGAGCTTGCCGCGCGACGCGGTGGTGTGTATTGATGGCGGCGAGGCGAGTGGGTGGGCGCTGCAACTGCTGGCTGAAGCGCAGGCTTCGCTGTCTATGGTTTGCACGGGGTACCTCGGGTTCTTGGGGAACGGGTGGGGGTATAGTCTCGGGGCAGCGGTGGCAAGGCGCGATGTGCTGGTTGTGAATGTGCAGGGGGATGGGAGCGCGGGTTTCCATGTTGCGGAGCTGGATACGTATGCGAAGTTTGGGTTGCGCGTGTTGACGGTCGTGGTGAATAATGGCGTGTGGGGGATGAGTGCGGCGGGGCAGGAGATGATATTTGGGGGGGTGATGGAGGCGAGGCCCGCGGCGGGGTTGAGGAGGGAGACGAGGTATGATGTTGTGGCTGAGGGGTTTGGGGTTACGGGCGTGTTGGTGGATGCTACGAGGGAGGAGTATGCTGCGGCGTCGCCGACGGCGGAGCGGAGAAAGTCATTTATGGAGTTGGGGTATCGGGATGAGGAGAGGGGGAAGAAGGCGCTGGAGAGTGTTGGTGCGGCTGTGGATGAGATTGTGCATGGGATGGGGCCGGGCTTGATCGATTTGCGCGTCAGTGAGCGGCCATTCCACGATGTGACAAAGGCGATGGTCGGGGCGACGGACGATCCAGACGTGATTGTTGTGCCGTATTATGACAATCTTCCCAGGCCGTACTACAAGACAACAAAGGTGGAGCACGAGAGGGCGGATAGTGGGTCAGGAGGAGTCTCAGGAGATGGAACCGTAGACGCGAAGTGAGGCAGATGTTCTTCTTCACCGACGCACGCTGTTCAAAAATTCTCATTACAACCTTCCCCATCAAATATCTCACAAGAAGCTTACACCCGTTCCTTTCCATCCCCTCTCTTCCACCCCTCCCTCTAATGCACCACCACAAAAAACCCCACTGGACACCCCCCATCCCCTCCCGCCTTCGTCTGCTCCCATTCCAACTTCGAATCCTGACTACACAACGCCCCACTAACAGTCTGCCCCCCACTTCCAGGCAGTATCCCACACGGCAAATCCGCAATCGTATACGTGCTCCCCGGCTTCATGACCGGCGGCGGAAACGGTGGGCTCGGCCCAATCAGCGGCTGGTTATCATAACTCGTATTCTCATCACCCCCGAATCCCGTGAGGTACCCCGAGAAGGTGAAATGCCCGCCGCCGGAAAAGGAGAGTTTGTGTGGCGCGGCTTGCGAGGGGGTCGGGAAGGAGAAGGTGAGGGTGCAGGTTTTGAGGAGGGTGAGTTCGCCGTTGATTGAGTCGGGGATTTTGAGATCGACGATGGTGCAGAGGTCGTTGGGGGTGACGATGCCTTTTGGTACGAAGCCGTATTTTTTGGAGGGGTGCGAGGAGGAGATGGGGACGAGGCCGTAGGGGGATATGGCGCCGGCGGGGTATTTGCTGTTGGCGGGGCAGGAGCCGCGTTCGATGAGGGAAGGGGCGGCGAGGGCGGTAGCGAGGAGAGTGGAGATGATGGCGGGCTTCATGGTGGGTGGGACGTGTGTGTTGAGTTGAGCACGGCGTGTGCGGGATGGGATGAGAATGGGGGGGTTAATGGGGAGAATTGAAGGATTCACGACGACGGAAGAATGGCACGGTAGGGAGCATATATATCTGCACAAGGGGGTGCTCTATACCGACGCCCTGAATCACGGTAATTGCCACTCGAGCGCAAAAACCTCGTGATTTCCTCTTCGCAAAGCGAAAGCATCAAGCCTCACGGCTCTCCATTCTTTTTCTGCCGCCCCGCGCACTGGGCCAGGGGAAATATGCGCCGATCATCATTGACAGCCGCCGCTCAAAATCCGTTTTCAGAAGCACGCACTCGAGAGGCGTTCGGGAGGCGTTGAACCGTGCAGACGCACGAGGTTGTGAGTGGGTACGAGGGGAGAAATCCTGGGGTCGTGCGCCGTCGTGTTCGGTCGCCGATCACGTCGATCGCTCCGGCCCCACGGAATTCCCGGTGCAGAGCACTGAGGTTGGTGGAGCGTGTTGGGTTTGGAAAGGGTGGAAGTATTGGTGAGGCGTGTGGGAAAGCGTGAAATTGGAGATGTGACGTTGGGATAGGGGATGATGTAGGCCAAGGGAGGGGGAGCAAATGGGGTGGTGAACATAATGCGCGAGCATCCCAAATGGTCATTCGTGACTCGGTACCGACTTTAATTCACTAATAAATCCCCGATGGGAACATTCATTCTGTGCGAAACTAAAACTCATTTTGCTAACGCTCAACTGACTTGTACTGGTATTCGCACAAAGCTTTCAAGCAGCAGGAGCTTCTTGTTGATGCTCTCGTGTCTCATACACATACAGAGCCTTCAAGCTCATCCACAGAACTCAGCACTTCCCATCCTTTATCCTCTACCATCACCGCATCTCCAAATCGCCTCCCTTCTCTTTCCTTCACTCCACACTCCAACCCTCATCTCGCCCCCCCTTTCCCCCCTTTCGCCCTCTCCGTAAACTCCACCTTCACCGGAAACTGCCCACTACACTTCCCCCCCACCCCCTTCCCAAACGTCACATATGCCGGATTATCCCACACCCTCGGCGCATCCTCCCCATACGCCGGGCGAACCTCAAACTCCCTCACCGTCATCAACAACAACAACCTCACCTCCATCAGCGCCAGCGTCTGCCCAATGCAATTCCTAGCCCCAAACTCAAACGGCCGCCACGCACCCTTGACAGGGTACAACGGGTCCCCTTCCTTGGCGAGCCAGCGCTCCGGCAGAAAGGAATCGGGATCTTTCCAGTACTTGGGGTTGCGGTGGATGGCCATGTGTATGGCCCACGGCTTGAACCCGTCCATCGGGTACTGCACGCCGGCGTCGTCGGTGATGACCATTTTGTCTGTTCCCGCGCGCACGTACGAGACCGGCGGGTACAGGCGCAGCGTCTCTTTGATGACGGCCTGCGTGTACGTGAGTTGGTTGAGGCGCTCGGGCTCGGTCGTGATGAGCGACGAGACATGTGAAGGCGCGATGTCGGTGCCGAAGACGGCGTCGTGTTCGGCACGCATGCGGGCGAGGGCCGAGGGGTGGCGGGATAGCATGCTGAAGCAGAAGCACATGGTCGTGGAGGTGGTTTCGTGGCCGGCGATCATGAAGACGAGGATTTGGGAGACGGCGAGGCGCTTGAAGTTGGGGTCGATGGTGGTGGGGAGGTCGCCTTTGGCGGATTCCTCGGCGAGGTAGGTTTCGAGGGCGAGGGAGAGGATGGATTTGGGGCCGCGCTTCTTGCCGCGGAATGTGTCGCGTACTTTGGCGTATTGCTTTTCGATCTCGGCGCCGATGAATTTGCGGAGGAGGCGGTTGTTGTTCCAGATGACGAGCGGGCGGAATGGGTTGTATGCTTTCCATGGGTCAACGACGACCGCGAAGGATACCCACTCGACTTGACTTCGGATGGTTCGCGCTATCGGGTTCTCTCGAATCTGGTTGTGAAGTTGCATGTCCCTGTGTGAATTAGAATCTCGTGAGACATGTCACTGGCTTCTGATGCTCACAGCGTAGTTGCGCCGACTACGTCCAACGCCAAATGGCTAAACATCGTTTCGACCTTGAACACTTCACCTGTCCCGGTTTTTGCTCTCACCAACTCGCAAAAGACCTCAATCTCTCGTGCCATCATGGGTGCTAGCTGCAGGATGTATCCAGGCGCGAAGCTGTTGCTGAACATTGCCCTCCACCTCTTCCACGACGATTCCGGCATGGTGAACATGTTGGGGCCGGCGCATATCTGGTCAAACGGGACTTCCACATCACGTGGCTTTGCCCACGTGGAGTAATTCTGCATCTGGATCGCGGCATTCGGAGACGTGATGCAGACAACCGGTAGGCTAAAGGGCCAAAAGTCAATATAAAAGACACCATTTGGGTGGTCTTTCATGATATTTGCAGTAATTCCAACGTCTACTGCGACGTCTGGTGCCGCAAGGCTCTTCATGAATTTATCGGTGTGGACCAGGTGGCCCCAGATTTTGCTATGGCCCGCTGGCATTTGCTGGGCTGCGCATTAGTCTAGGATTCGGCTGCAACCGGGCTGTTAGGACCAGTCTGCTGGGAACGTACAAATCCGGCCTTTTCCAATCTTGCAATTTTCATCCGATTCACACGCAGTCGCCAAAGCCCATACAGAAGCGTCGCAATCACGGCCGCGATGACCACACGGACCCACATGGCGAAGGAAGACGTTGGCGTTGTTGCTACCAGATCATTTCCCCACGCATGTGGCTCTGTTGCTCCTTTATACACTTGCGGCGCGGTTGGCGGCGTGGTTGGCGGCGTGGTTGGCGGATGGCGCTGTTAGTATTTATGCGAAATGAATCTCTCTCGTACGACTGGTTGGACAAGCTTGGGCCATGTCTGGCCAAGGAAGGCCAGCAAGGAGGAGCCAGTCGAGCTAGGAAAATGGGTTTCTTAGTGCGATCGGCATCAAAGCCCAGGTGTGATATCGAAGCGTGAGATTATATTCTGGACATGAGAGTAATGTACACTCCAAGAGACGCCCTCTCGGTCAGAAACCAGCAATGTGAAAGAAGAATTGCACTTGAACTGAGGTCTTGCGGTTCGTATCGTACCCTGTTCCTGTCCCGCAATCCGGGCTTATCGGTAGCGTGCTGATGTCAGATTGATGCGGCGAGTCGAAATCGACGCCATCATCAAGCGAGAGTGGAGTACCAGGCCTACCCAGTACACAGTACCGTCTGTGTACTGTGTGTCGCTCCCAGGACTTCCGTCAACGTCGTTAAAAAGCCCAGCCAACTTCCAAAAGCGCCCATCAAGACAACCAAGTACCCATTCCAGGATCTGTGCAGCTCTGTGAAAGTGGTCGCGCATTCATTGTTGCAATCGAAGCATGCGATATTGAAGGTTCATCCAATTGGCTAGTGTGGATCCGTCGCAACTCCGTCAAAGGTCAAGGAGATAAAGATGATAAACGTGATGAGGGCGACAATGACCACCAGGGAGACGAAGGCGAGGAAGGCGATAAGGGCTGTGGTGGCCATGACGTTGCAGCGACTGAGACGCTGTCCGAAGATATTCTGGTATGGGGTAGTTGTATTTTCCATGTTATGGTGTGGAGATGGATCGTGAGCAACGGGGCCCGGGGATGAGAGATCTTGAGGATTCCGAATTGTCTCAAAAGAGTCTGTCGTATGAAGAGCGAGGAGCTTCCGGAGCCGTAAGTGAGCTTGAGATCTTGTCGGTGCGTTTTGGTAATCTTTTGGCAGCGGTGGGAAAGGGCGATTCATATCAAACGGCGAGGATAGAAGTCAGGGATCGCCGTGATGTGGGCAGAGGCGTTTTATTAGTCGTCAACAGACTTGAGGTTCGCTATCTCAACAGTTCAAATTAGTAACGTCACCAGGACCGATGTTGGGAAACTTGCAACACATGCAAAGACAGCAAACATAGCGTATTAGGGTGGAACGATAAAACTGGGGAAGGTATCATGACCCATTAATTGTACGCTCAATTGGCTGACCCTACCATCGCCCGAATCCCCCAATTACGATAGCCGTATACCTAAGCGAGATAGCTATACTCTACATCAGTCTGCAAAACAGCGTTTACAGAGAACCCATTTATCCCCCATCCACAAAACCCCCCTAAGGCTTCCCCGTCCCATTATACAACCACTCCACCTCCGGCCACTCCCTCCTCACCCCCTCATCCCCACTTAAAACCCCCTCCTTCCCATCAACAACAAACCCCACAAACGCCCCAACAAACCCCCTCACAAACTCCACCATTCTCTTCGCCTCCACCACCCCATTTCCGGGCGTACTCCACCCCAACCACTGCTTCCACAACACATAATCCGAAAAATCCGTATGATTCGTCCCCGGCATGCGAATCTCCTTGACCCACCCACTCTGCCAGCTCTCCCAATTCACAGCATCGTCGTGCGGATGCGTGCTGGATTTGAGGAACAAAGATGGCACGTGTATGTCGATGGCAGAGGAGTTTTCGCTGCCGGCGAGGCCAAAGGGCGTGCCGTCGAGGTTGATGGCGCCGAGGATGGTGCGCGATGTGCGGTTTTTTTCGAGCACGGCGGTGTCGAAGGATACGCTGCCGCCGACGGAGAAGCCGAGGAGCACGTAGTGGGTGGTGTTGAAGGAGGCGCCGAGGGTGCGGGAGAGGGTGGGGAGCGCGTCGAGGGTTGCGATGCTGTCGGTTATGCGGACGGCGTGCATGGGGAGGATGAGTGGGGGTTCGAGGGGCACGCCTTCGATGCGGCTGAAGACGCCGGTGCCGTCGGGGAAGTCGAGGTAGGGTTGTTCGTAGGGGTGGTCGAGGGCGACGATGGTGTAGCCGTGGCTGGCGAGGTCGGCGAGGAGGGCGTTGTGGATTTGGGTTGGGGGGCCGTTGAGGCCGGGGCCGAAGATTAGGGTTGGGAGTTTGGTGAGGGGTGGGTCGGAGAGGAAGGGCGCTTCTGGGGCGAGGCGGGCGGTGATGTTTGCGAGGGTTCCGCGGGGGAAGGAGAAGATTACGGATTCAAGATATGAGGCGAGTGCACGATATAGATATGGCCGCGGTTCTGGTTTCTCCGTCGTGGGGTAGTAAAAGGTCAGAAGGATTTCGGTAGAGACATTGCCAATTGCCACCGGGTCGTTTGTAGTAGTGTGACTGAAGGCGTGAGGCTTGACGCCGACACCGTATGGGCCGGTTGGAGGCGGTATCGTGAATGCATCGCTGAGAGTAAACGCAGCGACAAGGTATGCGTAGAGGAGACGCATGGCTGCGGGGCTCCAAGAGAGTGGAATAAGCCTTTTAGAAAGGCTTGGCTGCTCCGGTGGACACAAAGTCTCGGGACTTCGTCGCGCGTTCTCCAAGATCTTGGGCGTGGAGATCGGATTGATGCGAGAGAATTGGTTGGTAAAGATATATCCGGACGCGGAATATGCATGCAGGGATCAAATTGCGACCTTCCTAATTTGTGACATCGCGTATAAAGGTATCACAAACCCAGGGTCGGGTCCAGGCCCAATCTGACCGGTTGAAATGAGTAGCGTAAGAGGCGTCCAAAGATTGTCGTTTGGACATGTTGGATCGATCCTTTCATGGTTAGAGTGGCCGCAGCTGCTTGTAACTGGAAGTCATTGTCAGTGCGCTGTATATTCATGCAACTGATAGTGAATAGACGGCTGTAGAAACCGAAAAGGCTATGCCCAACAGCTACAATGGTACATTATGCTTTGAGCCCTATCGTAGGAAAGGATCAGCGACCGTAGATACAAGGGTTTCGTCGCACGGCTCGGACGTCGCAAAACATGCACGACTTCAAGGCATTTTACCACACCTCATCCGTGTAGTATGCGACTTTTCCAGGCAGAACCTCCTTCACCAACCCCGCAACTTCCAGCTTCTCCACCAATTCGAACAACTTCAAGTCGCATCCTTTGGCCGCCGCGAATGCGACCGTGACTGGTTGCCACTCGTGTCTCAGCGTGTACGGGCTCCAGTACCGAATCTGCCCAATCGGCACCACGATTTCTGGAATGCCAGCATAGTTCACAAACACGCCATGCCAGTAATAGCTCGCAACGTTTGGTGGTGAATAAGTGACTTTTTCCGTCGCGGGTGGAATGTGTAGACTGTGCGCAAAGATGGACTCGCTGCAAGTGGCATTGGAAGCCTTCAGGACATTGGTGCTCCACCATTCTTCGAAAAGCTCTCGCTTGCGGACGGAGTGTGGCAAACGAGCGATTGTGGTTGCGTTCTGCGCATCGTACCACGAAGCGTTGACCATGGGGTCGGCAGGGAAGTGCGAGCCGTTGTTGTAGGCTTTGTACAGCTCGTTTAGTTCCAGGCCGATCTTCTCGTAGAACTGGATGGAGTTTTGGTCCGAGTACACATACGCCATGTACGAGCTCACGCTTTCACCTTGAGAAGGACCGCTCTCCAGCCACGTCTCGGTGACATTGATCGAAGACGTCGTCATGTTGAGTGCGGTCGAGACTTGTGCGAAAAAGTCATCTATCATCGCTTTCGCTTCAGGCTGCACCAACACCTCGTCCGCATACAAGAGCAAGTTCGAAGGCATGGGTACGTCGGCCACGTCTTCTAGCGGCGTGTCATCCGCCCACAATCTGCCCAATTTCGTGAAGATTGATGGCGACCTTGTCATGAAACCCGGTGTATCTTGCTCGGCGATCGCGACAAGAATACCAGTTAAATTGAAGGTGCCATGGGTGGGCTTATACCCGTAGAGACCACCGAAACGACTCGGAAATCGCACGCTGCCCCCAGTGTCGCTTCCAATGGCAAAGTCAACCCAGTCATATGCGGTTACAGCGGAGCCAGTCCCGCTGGAGCTGCCCCCTGTCGTCTGGTAGCCATCTCCACGAGAGTTCCATGGGTCGAGATAGTCGATTTCAGCGCCGTTGTTGGGGGCTCCCAGAGCAAATGCAATCGTGCGGGTCTTGCCAATCAATTGTGCCCCGCCGGCAAGCAGCTTCTCCACGGTCTGGGTCGTGTAGTTTTGCGGTCCATAGACCTCATAGTATGCGCGCGAACCTCCAGATGTCTTCAGGCCCTTTACGTGGAAGATGTCCTTCACTGCGAATCGCAGCCCTGCAAGCGGCCCGACTGCATCCCTGGTGACGGCCGACGCGATCTTCGAAGGCACGATGATTGCAGGCATTCGAGTGCCGGGAATAGAGACTTGCAGCGTCAGGAATGAATCTTGGGCGGATGCGCTCGGTATGGCTCCTGACATGAACGACTCGTATACATCTTCGTGTAAGCCATAGACTGGCGTGAAATTGATTGAGTTGGCTTTGGAGTCGACTGAAACAACGTACGGTCCATTTGGGTGATGGGAAGTCAGCGAAATAGAGTACATTGAGGCAGTCGTAACAATCCCGGAAACGTCGTATGCGCTGGAATAGAATATATCTGTGATTGAACTGTTAGAAAGAAGCGCCGACATGGAGTCAGCGTCAACGGAAGCGGCATTCTGGGTTGACTGAATGAAGAGACATTCTCCGAACTGTAACTTATCAGCTGGGTTACACGAAAAACAGGACCGACATACTTGAGCATTAGACCAAACATCGTCTTCGAGAGCGCGATATTCTTCAAGCTGAGAGCCGAGAGATTCTGCTGAGAGAGCGCCGTCGAGCGTAACCAAGGTGCAGGGAATATACTGCGTGCCCGTACAGCCATTCTCGCATCGCTTGCTCAAGGCTTCTGGAGCCGCCCCTGCAGGACTCTCGAGCGCATATGTCGTTGCGTCCAATCCCAATGGTGCCCAGAAGTTGCTGTCGCGGAATTTCCAAATTAACGATTGGTATTCTCCATTGATGGACGCTGCGACGATTGTCTTGAGCCATAAGCTGGCGAGGAAGAGGGTATTGCTTTTCATGGTCGAAAGCGAAAGTCAGCAAGTCTTTCATATCGAAATGCCGTCAGACACATGGTAAAGATGTATTCAATGGCGAAGTGCATCTGTCGTCCGAGGTAGCCGATAGATTGGGAGAACCATGTGGGAGAGTTGGCCGGTGGCCGGCGGCTTTGCTTGGGCCCCGCTGAAGTCGGTTGATGGCATCCGGCGGTTGACCTGTGCCGTCGCCAATCAATGACAGCAATCCAATCATAGCCAAATCGCAAGTCCACGCATCATGATAGCGAATTTCGCTGCATGTAGTTTGCCGTCTTCCGTTTCCTCGTGTACCTTCCTGGGCATCGGCATTGTTGACCGCTCCTGCTTTGCGACCAGGCAGACTCGGACGGTGTATCGCGAAGCGGTCACAACGGTACATATTTCAGCTCGAGTATCGATGGATGTTTGAACGTCTCCGAGTGGAGTGTCCGATTTCGCGAGTTGGAGAAAATTGAACATGAGAAGTTGTGGAGTGCGTTAGATCTGCGATCAGAGCTGTGGTCGTGAGTCTAGGCGACCGCTTTACGCAAGCGAAGATGGATGGATCGCATGTTTGCATACTCAACTGACTGACGTGTTGCGAGGATTGCAGATGTTATTGATTGATTCTGGACTGAGGTACTTACTGGGCTACAAAATGGACGTTATCAAACGCAGCGCGAGTGGAAAGGCACATCAAGAAGCAATGCGGGAAAGCGATTGCATACTGTTGGTGAACTTGAAAAAAGACAAGAGCGGTAAAATTTGAAGGCCATAGGGGCGCGTAATAGTTTGTGTTAGTGGTGGCTTCAAAGAAGATTTGAAATTACAAAGTCTTTGGCTTATCAATAACTTACTAGCTTGTTATTATCCCCAGTTCATCGATATAAGCCAAGGGTATCTTGCTTACAGTTCCACAGCGGAGAACATCGGTCTATATCGATTGGTTCATTCATATTTATTCACAGGATCAGTACATAACTTCCGAACCTCCGACACAGGTCCAAACAGCAACCCAAACATGCGCCCTGTCTGATTACGGCCGGAGGGGTGCTATTAGATAATCGGTCTGGATGGGACGCAAGGGCCAAATATCGGAGCTCATCGTTTCCGTCAACGGCAACTACACATACATCGTGATCCACTTTAGGTGGAGAGGCGCAGCCCTCCCAAGGTTCGACGAACTTTGCCTTCGAGTCCGCTTCATGCAGCCTGTCATTAGGATTGTGTGGGCAGCGGCTAACAGACATACAATTAGCTAGCTTTGTCGCGAACTTCTGCGGACGGCGCTCAAAATCAACCGGAGCTTTATTAACAAGGCCAAGACCGACGCAAAGAAAGCCTGCGTCTTTGGGATAAACAGACCATCGAACTCGCATGTCGGGGGGACAAAGGTTGCGAGCGGATTCGACCGGCTGTTCAAATAGTAATTCTAATCCGTCCACTGTTCCTCTCTGGGAAATGCTTTCGATGACTTTGTAGACTTCATTTTTATAGATTAGGGACCCCGGTTTCCAAAAAAAAGCGCAGGTAACCACGAGAGCGGATCGTGTAAGTCTCATGGATAGCTGGCCAAGCCGCTTGCCCTCGGAAGCAAGATAGAATTTGCGATTCTTTATCCAAGCTAGCAACATCATTATGTCCGAGATAGGAAAGCGCCATATGGCTGAGGGCGAGTGTTGAGCACAGAGCATATGAACCGCTGCCAAGAATGTGTCTGATGGGTTGTGCGAGAGTGCTCAGCCGGATGTTTCCACGGCAGTCGATCTGTGCGTTCGAAAGAAGGAGATCTTCTAGAGGGTCGAAAAGCGAAATACAGAGTATAGTACCAATGATATCGACCAAGTCATCCATAAAAATCTTCCAGTTGTCCGGGTAGGAGACAATGAGTGGAAGATCATCAATGAGGAAACCTTCTTCCAGGACTGGTAACTGTTCAAGATGCTGAGAATCAAGAAGCATGCTAGCCGCCTGACAGATTTTAGCGTCTTCAGGGAACGGGCATAGGCGGTACTCCCGCAAGGGATCTGAGCGAGGATCGCCACTTGTGCTATGAAGCTCTCCACCCACAAAGCGCAGACAATCGAGGAGCTGGGCGAGGGCGTAAGGAGTAGTTTGATCAAGCGCCTTCCTTGAGACCTCAGATCTCAATCCTTTATATTGGAGTAGTCGTGTTCCAAAAGCGGAGACACTGATCATGCCGATAAAGACATCTTCTAAATTCGACTTTACCAGTTCTGCTGGGCGGTTGATGGACGAGAGCATGGTGACGCTAAATTGTCCGGGACGATCGGCTTTGGAGATGATGACTGCGATCTGCGAGCCAGCTTGTTCTAACACTTCATTTCCATCATCGAATGTAATGGATGGCGGCGTCCCTAAGCACCATTTGATGAATGCAATGGTCCATGCGGCGCCGTTGGTTGAGGTCCGCACAGTAACGCCGACTAGGTCTGCATCACCAACACGGCGAAGCTGGCTGAAGGCCTTTACCAGGCCAAAAACTCCTTTTGGACCTGGGCACCTGGCATACGCACTGAAGATATCCCGGTCCCGTGTATAAGGGTGTGACGTCGACGCGAGCAGACACTGCCATCCGCATACGGAGTCTGCGAAGCTGTTTTGATACACCGTGCTTCGATGCTGGTTAATAGGCCCTGGATTTGGCGAACGGTAGGCACCATTGTTGTATCGGCCGCGGTGTCGATAAGCATGTCTTGAATTGCAGTGGCAGCAGAAAAGGCAGTCATTGTGGTGACCAAAGCGGCGGCGAGTGCCAAGAACTGCACTCCGGCGAGGGACTTGCCGAGCTGCGAGGCACAATCATTGGGAAGATACCCCACGGAGACCTTGAGGAAGTGGAGCACAGCTGGCTCGGGTGTGGGAACGACGACTTTTTCAATCTTCAAGCGCGTTTCGGGGCAGATGGCAAGCGTTGCACCAAAGCGCTCGCATGCCATGATTGCTAGGGGCTGGACATTGTCCGTTGTCGCGGCCATAAGGACGCCTCTTGCCACGCCGATGGCTGAGTTGGAGGTACTGTCCAGGCTCCGTTGGGCTTGGAGTGCGGACACTGCGCGGCGACCTTCTCATGGCAAGGCTGTTGGGACGGAACGAGAAAGGATGAAGAATGAAGAAAGGTAGCCAGGACGAGAGAGGAGAGAAGGCGGGATGGTAGGGTTCACGGGACGATTCTGGCAAGGCTGAATGACCAGGCTGGCAGCTAGACTTGACGTGGGGGCAGATTCAGCCTCGCGGTACGCAGGCCAATGAGGAAAGTGTTGCCGTCGATGTCAGTGTTGGAGAATTGAAGATGGGGAAGAAGTGAATGTTGAGAGGTGCATGTTGACGTTGGCCTGTGTGGGTATATGGATCAGGAAGGAGCAACCCACAATCGGAACTTGCGCATACGGCGTAGACTCCTCAGGGTGCGCACTGTGCTCTCTGGAGTTGAGCATACGAGGAACATTACGCATAGGCATGTAGCTGTTAGACTAGAGCTCGTAGGGTAGACTTTGCCTCGAGTATGAGTTGATTAACTGGGTATCCTTCACAGCCACTCCCTCGGCACAGCTCTCTCCGACCACGTCCTCTCGCCCTCCCAGGCCAGCCAATCCGACCGGGTGGTGGGCAGCAATCCCATCTGGTTCACCTTCCATATTCCCAGGCCCAGCATGAGCATATTCATCAACACATACACGGCCTTGACGGCGAGCAGACGGCTGGAGGTGCCGGGCGTCTCAAAGGGGGCAAAGACGCGCTGGATGGAGGCAACGGCGAGGACGGGCGTCTTGAAGAGGGTGAATACCATGAAGATGGAGAAGATCTGGAGCGTGTTGCCCGTCATGTACATGCCTGGGCCGTCAGTACTCTAGACGCCATGTCTGAATGATTGTTGGAAAGGCGCACCAATTGCATTCATGGGCAGCTGCTTGGCGGGGGCAATGGCCAGCTCCCACGCCTTCTTCATCTTGAGCGTGTCCATCTCGTCGGGAGTCGGGGCCTGCCGCGCGGGCGTCTTGGACGACTGCGAGCGCTGCTTGGACGTGGACGTGGCCGTGTAGCCCGGGGGGTCGGCGTAGGTGGCGTTCTTCGGCCTCGAGGGCGGGGCCGAGTTGAGATCGAGCACCCACTGGGGCGGCGGGGGCGGCTGGGCGGCCATGTTCTTTTCGAGACGGCGATGGGGTGGCTTGTGGTGTTGAGTTGAATTTGGTTGTGTTTGGTTTGGCTCCCGCTGCCTCCGCTCAGGCTTGGCGCGCACGGGCCCGAGTCGCGGAACAGGGCCGGGCGGGCAATGCGTGGAAAAAACATCAGATATCGAGGGAAACGGCGCCGACGACAATTGTCTGATCCCTCTCGCTCCGCCGCACGACATGGTCATGCCCACGCCCGCCGATTGAGCTGCGACACGTCCAACGACCCAACGACCCGCCGGTCCGCCCACATCGAGGAGGGGAGAAGAGGGGATACAGCTGGGCAACACGAGACTGCCAGCCCCAGCTGCACCATGAGCGCAGGCGGCCAGGACGCGAAGCTCTTTGCACGGGTACGTCCCTCCCTGTCCTCCACCCACGCCCTCGCGCTGCCCGCCATGCTCGTCCGCCATGCCCACCATGTTCCTCCCCTACGCCTTCGACAGCGCGCGCTTACAGTACCTGCGCTCTCCACAGGGCAAAGTAGCTGAGCTCCGCCTCGAGCTCAACAGCGGCGGCAAAAAGGACAAGAACTTTACGGCCAAGAAGACGGCCCTCAAGAAGATTGTCGCCAACATGACCATGAGCAACAACGACATGGTCGCCCTGTTCCCCGACGTCGTTGCCACCATGCACATCCCGAGCCTCGAGATCAAGAAGATGTGGGTCGGCCTGGAACTGGTCGTCGACGCTGCTGACGGCCCAGGTGCTTCTTGTATCTCGTCAACTACGCCAGGACGAAGCCCGACATTGCCCTCAAGGCCCTGCCCATCATCCAGGGCGACATGCACGACACGAACCCGCTTGTGCGTGCCCTCGCCCTGCGCACCATGTCCTACGTCCACGTCCGCGAGTATGTCGAGGCCACGGTGCCACACCTCAAGGACCTCCTCCGCGACAGCGACCCGTACGTGAGAAAGACGGCCGCCTTTTGCGTCGCCAAGCTGTACGACCACGACAGGCAGCTGGTCGAGGGGTCAGACCTGATTGACAGGCTCAACGGCATGCTGCGCGACGAGAACCCCACGGTCGTGTCCAGCGCCCTCGCCGGCCTGATGGACATTTGGGAGCGCAGCGAGAACATTAAGCTGACCATTGACTACGCGAGCGCCTCCAAGATTGTCTCCATCCTGCCCGACTGCTCCGAGTGGGGCCAGACGTACATTCTGGAAGCCATGATGAACTACGTGCCCCTCGACACTTCAGAAGCCGCTCTTTTGGCCGAGCGCATCTCACCCCGCCTGTCGCACTCCAATTCTGCTGTCGTGCTAACGTGCATACGAGTCATTCTGTACCTGATGAACTACATTTCCGACCAAAAGGTCATCACCTCTTTGTGCAACAAGCTTTCGCCTCCTCTGGTCACGCTGCTCTCCAAGGGCCCCGAGATTCAGTATCTTGCCCTGAGAAATGCCCTCTTGATCTTGCAGCGGCGGCCCGAGGTGCTGCGAAACGACATTCGCGTATTCTTTTGCAAATACAACGACCCCATCTATGTCAAGGTGACTAAGCTGGAACTGATTTTCATGCTGGCGACCGAGAAGAACATTAAAGAAGTTCTTACGGAGCTAGCCGAGTGAGTTCATCTCTGCTCAACACCATGACAACTCTGACGTGTCCAGATACGCCACCGAAATCGACGTCGACTTTGTCCGCAAATCCGTTCGCGCAATTGGTAAACTCGCCATCAAGATACCCCCGGCCTCGCAGCTGTGCATCTCGACCCTCCTCTCGCTCGTTGCCACAAAAGTCTCGTACATTGTGCAGGAAGCCACGGTCGTCATCCGCAACATCTTCCGCAAGTACCCCAACCAGTACGAATCCATCATCTCTACTCTCTGCGAAAACCTCGACTCTCTCGACGAGCCCGAGGCGAAGGCAGCCATGATCTGGGTCATCGGCCAGTACGCCGACCGCATCGAAGACAGCGACGTACTCATGGAAGACTTCTTGGACACGTTCAAGGAAGAGAGCCACGAAGTGCAACTCGCCCTCCTCACCGCCACCGTCAAACTCTTCATCCTACGCCCGACCCGCGGCTCCGCCCTCGTCCCCAAAGTCCTCAAATGGGCCACCGAAGAAACCGACAACCCCGACCTCCGCGACCGCGGCTACATGTACTGGCGGCTCCTCTCCTCTGCGCCCGAGGAAGCCAAGCGCGTCGTCATGGGCGAGAAACCCCCCATCACAGCCGAAGAAAGCGAGAAGCTGGATCCCGGCACCCTCGAGGAAATGTGTCTCGTCGTCGGCACCCTCGCGACCGTGTACCTCAAGCCCGTGAACCAAGTCTTCCGTTCGGCCCGCTACCGCAAACTCCAAGACTCCCCCGCGCTGCAGAGAAATGAGTTGCCGACCGTCAAGGCGGCGCAACAGGCGCGCGAGCGCGCGGCCGCGGAGCGTAGTAGATTGGACACGAATGGCCACGCCAACGGCGCGGGCGCGGCGAATGGGAATGGGAATATGGCGCAGGCGGTCAGTGACGCGGATGTGTATTTTGCGAGCGTAGGTCGCCAGAGCACGTTTGGCGGCAGTCCGATTGCGGCGGAGCAGGGGAGTATGGGGGCTGGGTGGGTTGTTAATCAGAATGCGCCGCAGGAGATGGTTATGAGTCCGGGGGGGGATGGGGGTGGGCAGGATCTTTTGCTGTAGTGGGGTGGGGAATGGATTGTTTTTATGCATGAGGTGCGGTGCTCGATTCTTCTTTACTATTGAAACGTGACGAATAAGAGCATACTGTGGTGGCAGAGAAATTTGAAAAGAGATTGGTGAGATGGGAATCCGAGCTACGGTGACGAGAAACGAAGAAGCTACCGAGAGGGTATCGTGCCGCATGCATCATTGCTCGCAGTGGAAAGTGATCCCATGAAAACGCCGACATGAGCACATACGCAAAGGAAAGTTTTTCTGCCTCCTTTTCCCATCCTTCCATCCATCCCATGTACTTGTTTCCCACTCCACATCACTATCCACATCCCCAAATCTCCCCCATGCTCTTCCCATACACACCCTTCTCTTCTTCCTAAACTTCCCCCACCCCTCCCTACTCATCAGCAAGCAACGGTGCCCTCTCCCGATCCTCGTCCACAACCGCCCCCCTCTTAAACGGCTCCCTCCCAATCAACCCCGGCATCCCCACCGCCAAACTCAGCAAGAACAACAGCCCTCCAATCGCAAACGCAAAAATCCACTGCAGTTGCAGAACCGGGTTCTTGACAAGGAACTGGCCGACGCCCGTCGCTGTGTTGCGTCAGCTTTACTCTTCTCCCCTGCCAAAAAACGCAGAGAGTGCAAAGAGAGAAGGAAGGTAGGGGAGGGGGACGTACAGAAAGACAGATACGACAGCGCAAACCCCATTGTATAGTCCTTAAACGCCACCAAAAAGAACCCCCCATACGCAGCAACCCCCCACACAAACACATTCGCCACCACCCTCGCCGCCAGCCCATGCGCATGCACCATCACCGCCCCGCACCAATACAACGCGACAAAATTCCAAGCCAGCACTCCAGAAAGAGAACCGATGTGTATGAGGCGGGGTAAAGTGGAGTGCCGGAAGTACGCGATGGACAGGTTGAAGAAGTTGATTACGAGCAGGAACTCCGCGAGAATGAAGTGCGAGCGCGTCCAGAGGTGTATGAAGCCGAAGAGCAGGAGGTTGGAGGCGATGGAGTGGGAGCCGATGTTTGCGGCGGCGGTGACGCTGCCTGCGTTCTCCACAAACAGGTGGTATATGTAGACCGACTGCAGCACGAACAGCACAATCCTACCGTTTCTGCGTCAGCGGAACATCTCGTGGGGATTTGGGGGTTTTGGGAGGGGAGGGGGAGGGGGGAGGTACCAGTATATGCTAGTCATGATGGCGGATTGTTTGAAGGGCGTGGGGAAATTGTGGCCCCAGAACGTGCTGCGGTTGTAGTGCCCTTCGCCGGGGGCACGCACGTCGTAGTAGATTGCTGTGATGAGGAGGAGGAGGTAGGTTATGAGGGACCAAGCTTTGTGGAAGAGGAGGGCTTGGCGGGAGTAGGAGTCGTGTTTGGCGAAGGGGTTGACTGATGCAATCGGGTCAGTATGTGCATTTATGAGGAGAGAGAGAGAGAGAGAATGGGGGGGAGGACGTACGGGCGTGCAGGCCGCGCTGGGCCTGTTCACTGGCGCCGTTTTCTGGCATTGTGGGCTGTGATTTCTGTTTGAGGTGGGAGGTGTGGAATTATCGTGTGCTAGTGCTTCTGCAGCAAAAGCGTAGTCGAAGGCACAGAGGGGGTGTATTTAGCTCTCTGGCGTCCCAGCAGGGTACGTCATTAGCGCCGGACCCTGTCGACG
Organism: Polyplosphaeria fusca; assembly: GCA_010093805.1. Lineage (NCBI taxonomy): Eukaryota > Fungi > Ascomycota > Dothideomycetes > Pleosporales > Tetraplosphaeriaceae > Polyplosphaeria > Polyplosphaeria fusca. The sequence goes on from ML996213.1 coordinate 77,240, forward strand.
CACCCCGCATCTCATGACAGGCCCTGGCGCGACGTCAGTGGCCCCGCCCACCCTGCACCGCGCCCCGTGACGCCGTTGACGACTCTTGCACTGCACCAGGCTGTCGGGAGGTACGTCCAGCATATCCAGCACCGTTGAATCCTGCCATTTGTTCCCGTATTAATTAATATGCACGCTACATGATTCCGAAACTACAAAACAGGCCCAGCAGCAAACACAGGTGGGTATCTAAACGAAGCCTTCACACGCAAACGCAGAAACCCCGTCCGTACGTACAAAAAGCAAGAATCAAGAAAACACGGTGCCATGCGCGATCGAAGATTGCCATGGCAGTGGGGTCGTGGGCCACCAGCAGGTCCCACGAACGCCCAGCAAGAAGAGTCCAACCCCGCCGCCAATCATGTCCTGTGAATTGGCCACCAACGCCCGCCGCCCGCACTCTGCAGCAGCCGCCGGTCGCGACCGTGCCGACGATAACCTTGGTCCCCGTCGTGGGCCGTGTTTCAAGGCGAAACCTGCGCAATTGCTCGCGGCGCTCTCGTCATCCTCGTTACCAGACGTTGCGTAAATGAAGTGCCCCTCCATCCCAAACACTCTATCGAGCAGGTGTCTCGGGCACGTCCCAAATGTCCCGCTCGTGCGTTTCTGTCTTCGCCAGAGGGGCCGCCGGTGGGAATTGACTCGTGGGCACTGACGGGGGCACCGTCGCTGCGACGCTATTGCCGGTATTTGGCGCGAACGGAATCATGCCGTTCGAGGTAAATGTGGGCAGGTCCTGGCGTTTGCTGGCAGGGGATAGTGGTCGCTCTGCGGCGACCGCGTGACTGTGGACGGCAGCTGCGGTCGGAGGGAGCCACTGCAATGATGCCTGAGGCTCTGGCCTGGTCACCTGATCCATTGCCGTAGGTGCAGGCTTCATAAAGGAAGTGGCCGTGTAGTTTACAAAATGTGGAATGTTGGACGGTGGGGGAGGTGGGGGAGTATCTGGGCGTGCTGGAGAAACCGCCAATGATATTGGGTCCTCCAAAGTGGTGAACAATGGCCTGGGGAGCTGGTCGGGCGTAATTGACATCTCGGCAAGCTCCGTCGGGGGGTCAATCGTTGCCATGGACTGTCGACGTAAATCTTCAGCGTTGGGAAGAGGCGCTGGTTGTGCAAACTGGACAGGCTGTGGCTGGACCAAGGGTGCAGCGGCTACATGCTCAATCTGTGCAGCCTGGGGGGGAGAGGCCATGGTGGGGATGGCGGGTTTGGCCAGGAGAGCAGGCTCCACTGGCGAGGGAGGCTTCGACGACTTTGGTGGCCTTCCAGGAGCCTTCTTTGGCCCAGGAACTTTTGTCGCGGCCTTTGTAGTCCGAGGAGCAGCAGCCTTTCGAGTTGCTGGCTTGGCAGCCTTCTTCTCCGCTTCCAGCAACTGTTTAGCTTCTGCTTCGTTCTTCGGATTCAGCTTCAGTGTTACGCGCTTGAGGCCCGATGTGAGCTCGTCCATGTCGTCATTCTCCTTGCCCTTTGCCAACGTCGTATTGTTCAAGTATCCAGAAGGCACACGTGGCACGGGCGGCTCATTCTTTGGTATCCGCGATGCCGCTGTGCTCCCCCTTGCCTTTTTCACTTGCACGCCGTTGGCAGTGGCAGGCGCAGGGGTGATGCTCCGCCTCCCTGGCACGACACTTGACGCCCTGGACATGCTCGTGTCTCCATTGATGGAAGCGGTGCTAGATGCAATGCTCATTCGCCGCGACGCGCTCCGAGTCGGTGGAATCGACTCCGCAGAGGCCAGCGGTAGGTCTGCAATAGTCTGGCGACGGTTGGCTTTGGAAACCGCGGGTACACGAGCAGTGTCATCGCCCGAGTCGTCCGCGTACGATGTTATTGGTTTTCTGCCGCGCAGCTGGCGGCCCGAGGGATTGGCAGGGACCGATATGGGGACAGGCGGGGCCTTTTCTTTCTTGACCTTTGGCTCCGACAAGTCTTCATATTTGTGACTCCGGGTCTGGCGATTAGATGGAATCAACAATTTACTCAGAGCGTGCGATGCTGTGGCCCAGTCAACTTCCGGTGGAGGTGGCGTGGGCGCTCGAGAAGGGCTAGCAGAAAACTTTCCAGACGTTGTACGGTGGAGTTTGGACGGATCGACAACTTTGGCGGTGAAGGACTGGGTCGGAGAGGAGTATGTTGGGGGTGGACCTGTCCGCACTGGCTTTTTTGGGGCGGCAGCTGGAGGCGGGTTCACGAGAGTCTCCAGCTCAAGTAGGTTATGCTCGTGCCACCACTGGGGGTCATAAGCCACGACGCTCACCTCGGACTCTGTTGACTGCATGGGCACATCCTCTTCATGCATGCTCAGGCCCCCGAGGCGTTGGCGCATGTCCTGTGCCAGGCCGTTGGTTGCGGGCTGGCTCCAGATCTGGCCATCACAAAGTCCACTAATGTGACTAAGAACGCCGCTCGAGAGAGCTCGATCGCTGTATCCGCCTTCGAGGACCGATATGATGCGACCGTCGACCGAAGTACCTTCCTCTTCTGCCAACCGGACGACGTCCCGTGTGAATCGTGCATAGAACTCGGTCGGAACATTCACCTTGTGTCGCTGCATGCCTTCGGTTTCCCATTCGCTGGCGTCGAAACCCGCGGATAAGAATATCGCGGCCTTAGGGGAGGGATGACTAGGTGAGGAGCGCAATCGGGTCGTGTGGAGCTTCAAGTACGCCCGAGTCTTTTCTAGCAGGACCAGGTACTTTTGTTCATACTTTTGCCAGAACTCTTCCGGGGTCCTCCAGCCCTCCAGGTGTACATTCCAGATGGACTGGCCGTGGGCATTGTCGATGCAAAGGCTTGCAGCTTGGACTTTGTCATCTTCGCCGTACTCGCACGGAAACGAGTTGATGTCGTGCAGGCTAAAGTACCCTATCGATGGCTTCTTGGCGTTGGAAGTATTCTTGGGCATGTTTTGCACTTTCTTGTTGCGCGCCCAAGTGATTTTCTGGGAGCCGTCGCCGTGATGGAGATCAAAGTCAATGATGGCGGCATGCGTCAGGCCGTACTGCATAATGGCATGCTCGATGCCAACATGAACATTGTTGATCCAGCAGAATCCAGACGGCCAGTCGGCGGAGCAGTGATGTCCAGGTGGTCGCACGCAGACGAAAGCGCGAGACGGGCCACTGCCCATACTGGTCCCTTGAAAAACCGAGTCTACGGCATCTAGCACGCCACCGAGAGCTCCTTGGATGGCGTTGAGAGATTCGGCGCACAGATACAAGTCACCGTCATGGAAATTCTCTTTCCGTGGCTGGCCTGGGACAGTAGGACCTTCTCTGCTCAGCTCTTTCCCGGTCGATGCCAACTTGCGCTCTGCGTTTTGACACATGGTCTTCAACTCATCCATCCATTTAATACCATGGACATTGGTCACGACCTGCGACGTCAGGTCGACGGCACGCGCCGTCTTGCGGATCTTGAATGGAATGCGCTCGGAGGGGTTACGATCAGGGTGAGGCGGGTTACTTCCGTTGCAGTGACGCTCTCCCAGTCGCACATAGGCTGCAGATATGCCAAGAACGCTCGCCAGTATCCTCTCCGGGCGCTCGACGATGTTGCTGAGGGTGGTCTTGGCCGTCTTGGGACGCGACCAGCGATGGCCATAGCACTGGTCGTGTATGATGACGACAGTGCCAGCGGTTGCTGCGCCCGCGACGCCTTCATGCAAGGCCAGCTCCTTCTTAAAGTGTTCTTCTGCGACATCGCAGGCTCGCAGCGGGCGCTTCTCCTCGATTGGCGACTTGGAACCGATCGGTGAGGGCATATTCGGATTGTACGACGGTCGCCGCGAAACGGAGGCTCGTGGAGTGCCAGGCAAGTCGCCTCGTAGGGATGAAGTGCTTGATTTGCGTCCGAGTGCTGGAGAAGCCGATCGGTTCAAGCTCATGACACTGGAGCTGCGACGAATGGGACTGGGGGCGACGCCGGGCGACGAGGGCAGTCGCGGGTTGTCTGGAAGATATCGGGGAGAGTTTATACCCGGCGAGCTGGGCAGCGGCGTGTTTGCGGCGGCGTGCAGTGAAAGGCGCTTGAGCGAGTGTGTCAGGAGGTTCGCGTCATTGTTTGTTGACTGTCGCGGGGGTCTCGCCACCCGATTGCTGTTGGGCTGCGCATGCTGTGGTTGACCCTCCATTGCTGGGGCGGGGGAGCGCTGGGCAGCGCGGGGCGTGAAGTTGGTGAAACTATGTCTTGGTTGTCGAGGCGAAAGTGTTTATGTTGGCGTGATGACGGTTTGGTGTCGCGGAGCAACCGAAACAGGCTTGGGAGCGGCCCAAGCGAAGCACCCCAATCGGCGCTGCATAGGGCTGCCGCTGCACATGCACAAGCGTCCGTCCTGCAGCCATCCGTGTCATCCTTTGTACCCAGTATGAGTGAGCAGTGACAGCCGTCGACCTCTACAATGCTGACATTCTCCGCCCTATCTACCCCCCAACAGATCCACCCCAACGCCCCGCAGCGCATCCACCGCCCACGACGGGTACTTGCTCGCGTCGTCGTAGAGCTTGCCAAAGAAATCCCTTACAAACCCCGGGTATTGGTCCGCCAGGATGGCTTCTCGGATCTGCTTCATCAAGTTGAGCTGGTAGTGCACATTGTGCATCGTCAATAGATGTGCCCCGGCCGTCTCCTTTGCCGTGATATGATACATGTATGCTCGAGTGATGCCAAGCCCTCCGTCTGCTTGAGGTCGACAACATATGCAACCGCAGCCTTCTTCAATGGCCGAAAAGTCCTCTGCGTACATGGCGTTGCGGAGGTTGAGGACGCCCCTGGCAGTAATGGCATTGCCAAAGCGCTGGACCGGTCAACGATGCGTCATGGTAATGCATAAAATGTGTCTTACAGCTGTCCTCGTCGGCCAGACGCAGTCGAACATGTCGGCGCCTAGAGCCACTGATACGACCAAGTCTTCAGGGTAGCCCTACCAATGTGAGCAAAGGCTGCCCGAGTTCCCGTCCGGCACACTCACCACTCCCATCACGTATCGCGGCTTCTTCTCCGGGAGCAGCTCTGTACACGTGTCTACCACTTTGCAGTACGCATTCTTTTCTTCTCCCCCAGACAAGCCTCCAATGGCAATGCCTGGTGTGTCTCGCGCCACCATCTCCTTGGTGCACTCTCTCCGCAGGTCCAAGTCCAGCCCACCTTGTATGATGCAGAACAGATTCTGCCTGTCCGGGTACTTGTGCGCTTGCATGCACCTGTCCAGCCAACGGACCGAACGATGCATGGCTTCTGTCATGCGCGTGAGATCAGGGGACGTGGTCGCTATCACATCGTCGAGCTGCATGATGATGTCGGAGCCGATGGAGTTTTGGAGCGAGATGGAATGTTCGGGGGTGAGGAGCCTGTGTAATGTGTCAAGGACGGTCGGAGCTAGAGGGCGCAAACGTTGTACATTGGTGAGCCATCGTGGGGGCTTAGAAATCGCACTCCTTCCTCAGTGACCTGGGCCAGCTTGAGAAGCGACACCATTTGGAAGCTGATGTGCGAGTCAATTGCATGTCCTTGGTTTGCGAAATTGGATGGATCACCGACCCACCGCTATCTGCGATGGTGAGCAATGGTCCCAGACGAAAGGCCTCAGTGTAAGGAGGAAGCACCTGTGAGAATGTTGTGCGGCCATGACTGGAACTTGTGCGCGCCGCCTATTGCGTCGAGCGTGGCTTGTCCGGGCTTCAAACCCCTTCCAAGCGTCAGCATCTCTTCTCAGAGCATGCACCAGGCTTTTTACAGATGATAGGTATTATTCAGACACAGCCTGCACCCTGCACCTTCCAATTGTTCGGGCGTGAGGCCTTTGAGCGAAGCCTGCGTCGCGACGGGCATGAAGATGGGGAGCGGCACCGGGCCATGGGGGAGGTGGAGCGTCGCCGCTCGAGCTTTCGTAATGGAGCACTTGCCCAAGAGCTCGAAGCTCAGGGCCGAGTGCATCGTGGCTTGCCGTTTGAATGGAGGTGGAGTTGATGGGCACTTGGGATGGAAATTTCCACGTCATGCAGGGTCCTTATCGATACCGGTAGGTAGAACATGGCGGCCCGTGCTCCGTTCACCGTTGCACAACTCCACCATCAAAGTGGTGGCCATCGCAAATTATCGCCTACTTCAAAGCTCACACATATGCTTTTCGGAGCTCTAATATGTCCAATCCTCGGCTCAATACGGAGTAACCATCCCGGAATGGCGCTCGCAGGGCAACACTTGCTGTGCACATCAGTATCCCTCAACATGGATGATACACTCAACCGCACCACTCCCCACCTTCTCCTCAGCCTGTTGTACCCTCTCCCTCCCCTCTCCATCCACACTGTCCCAGAACGCAACCACCTTCTTCAGACGCTCCGCCAAGCCAAGCCCTCTCCAACTTACTTGTGGATTCGTAGCCCCGCTCCAATTCATCCAAAGCGTGCGAAGTTCCGTCTCCCCCTTCGCATCCAAGTCTGGAAAATCCTTCCATGTCTGAAGGCGCTCCTTGTCCCAGAAAGCTAGCCCGTACATGCGCATAAAACCTCGGGTCCGTTCACCCAAGACAGTATGCACGCTGCTCATGAGCGCGGGGTACCTGTATCCATGCGCAGCACACTCGACGTGCTTCGGCGCGTCACGATATGGCTGTGAAGCATGCGTTGATTCTGTGAAAAAGAGCTGGCTAAAGAACCTCGTGGGGCCTCCGATTGCACTGTCATTCCCACATTCGAAAAGGACGGACCCGTGGCAATGCTGCGCCAGCGCAGTCACCGATTGCTGATGCTCGGCATTTTGGTTCGCCTCGTACCGGATGTACAGCAAAGGGTCTGTCACCGTGAAGAACTCTTCCACTTCCCACGCGGGGCATGCCATAAAAGCCGCCGCTACCTCTCTGTCAGCGAAGACGGAGTCGCCGAGAACCTTCTCGTCCACGATGGTGAGGTAGAGAAACACGCGCAGCATCGTACGCTTGATGCGGTATGACTCGGCAGCTGTTGTATCGTACCACAACGATGCATAGTTGGAGTAATTTGGCGCACCAAAGGACGTCATTGCGCGCGTCAAACAGTTGTCTAGGAAGACACTGCTCAGAATCTCGAGCTCGAGCTCCAGCGCCCAGAGCGTCTCCAGTGCATGTAAACCCGGCCACGTCTTTTCACCCAGCACCGCGCTCTTGCAAAAGTCCTCCAGCACATTCTTGGTGTCTGCAGTGGCTACGTCGATGAGCCCGAGACGCAGCACTAGGATTGAGGTGAGAAGGGCGCGGAGTTGGGAAGGCCATGCGTTCAAGAAGGTGCTGAGTATCGATTGCGAGTTGGAGACGAAGACGGCTTTTGCGCGGCGCGAAGCGCGGACTAATGCGTAGGTCGTTGCGATGTCATGTTCGAGGATCTGGGCGAGGATATCGACGGGGAGCTCGAGGAGGCGGAATGGCTTGGGCGAGACGGGAGGCATCTTTGGTTCTGAAAAGAAGGGTTGGGGCCACAGGGGATGAAAGGAGTGCTGAGTTGAACGATTGATTGAAGTTTTGAGGTTGGAGGGGTTGGAGGGGGAGAGGGGAAGGGTTATGGTTGGCCAAGTAATCAGGCACCGACTTTACGAGGGCGAGGTATGTACCATGTCCAGGATTGCACGGAGGCTAACCGGATGCCGATGCAGGAAATTGCATACGCCTAGCACCACGAAATGCTTTCTTCCTAATGTCCTCCTTGGCCTGCAAAGTGGTGTTTGTAGGGACTCTTTTGCCTAGTCTGCGCACAATAGCAACGGGACGTCCAAAGTGTCGATGAAAGTAAACAAGGTGGGAGGGGCCAAAGTGTAATGTATGAGCGGTCGATATGTGCTCGAAGGAAGCTATATATACTTACGTAGCTTCCCAATTGGCCGAGCTAATTGGGAATGCGCGAGCCACTGTGCCTGACGTAGTACGGAATGACAAGTTGACTTCTCAAAGTAAGAAAATTAAGAGCTCGGGTGTTTGGTTATCTCGCTGAGCGACAACCGTGGAATGCTGCTCGATGGTCCTAGTCTCCTATTGCTGGGGCCGTGACCTATTCTAGCAATACTCCAATTCGTGAGTTAATCAGAGTTTCGACCTAGTTTGAGAATGATTCATTTAGATAGGGAGAATGGGTGGAAATGAGCAAGTTCTGCCAGGAGTATATTACGAGGAGAAGATGGTAATTTCTTCCGTCTGGCGTGTGGTACCGTGATATCATCTTGTTTTTGTTGGGACCTTCGCGCCATCACGTGGATACGCACGGGTTGTCTGGTCATCGCCATCACCATCACCATTTCCATCCATTTCCATCTCATCCCGCCCGCCTCCGCACCATGACGCGACTCCTACTTTTTCTGGCTCAGAAGCCATGCGATTCCATCCTCCGTCTGCCCAACGGCTTTCTTCGAGACGGTCAGCATGGGCAAGAACGAGGTGCCGCCGTGAGGGATTCCCTCCCACACGTCCACTTTTGTCGGAATGCCATGTTCGGCTCTCAGGATGTGCTCATAGATAAAGGCACCGTCTCGCAGTGGATCCAATCTGTTCCAAATTAGCGAACACTTCCTCACGCGCTGGTTCGAGCGTACCCGGAGATCTGAAAGTAGGTTGGCGGTTGGGCCTTGTGCCCAGAGGGCCAAAGCAGCGGGTTGAAGTACGGGGACTTCAAATCTGGCTTGTAATGGCCTGGCGATGATTCAGCAAGCAAACCTCAATCGCTGGACATTCGCTTACTCTCAAAATAGTCAAGATCTTTGTGCGACAGGATCGGCTCGTTCGGGTGGTCGTTGTAGCTGTTGTAGTGTGCTTTCCATTCATCAGGTACCGCGGTCTGATGGATCAGGTATGGAATGCGAAGATATGAGCCGGTTATGGGCGGCGAAAGCCCAGCATCAACGGCTTCGTGGGTAACCACTGCCGTGACATTTGCCCCAGCAGACTCTCCACCCACAATGAAGCCTTTGCTCGGGTCGGCACCAACGCTCGCCGCATTTGCTGCCAACTGTGCATACCGTTAGCAACCATGCAGCGCAGCAGACTAATCAGCTAACCCATTTCACTGCATCGATGCCGTCGTTGGCAGCCGTTGGAAAGACGAATTCGGGGGCAACCCTGTAGTCTATGCTCACGGTGACGATGCCACTCTTTTCCGCCAGGGCTTTCACGTTGCCCTCGGCCGCTTCTGCAGGCCCAAAGATCCAGCCGCCGCCGTGGAAATACACAAACAGCGGGCCGAGTTCACCAGACTTGATACTGGACTCAGACCGATATGTCAATGCTCGAATCGATGAGCCGTCACGAGTTGGGATCTGGATCTCTTCTTTGTGGATGCCACTCAGGTCCGGCAGGGGCATGATGCCGGCCTGTATCATTTGGATGAAACTTGCCATGACGCCCTCACGCATGGCCACGGGTTCGCCATATTCGTGGAACGGCTTTATAGGGCCGTTGGCTTTAAAGAACTTTGACGTATCAGCATCGAGTTGAAGCAATTATCAAGGCGACATACAGCCTCCAACTCCGGATCCATCTTCTCGCCGTACTTTTTCCATGATTTCGAGTCCATGACCACGATCGTAATCCGTGTCGAGATGGATGTTTCTAATAAAAATCGCCTTGCCTTCCAGAGTATGTCTGCAGACAACCTGTAGACGATTTTCCATGGTGGGCATTCCGTGAGCTTATAGTACAAGAGCCCGGACCTCGGAGGATCCGGCCCGTTGGCTAGGCTAGGTAAGGTATGCGACCCCTGCAAGTCCCCACATGTGAACTCAAGGTGCTCCACCTGGCGGTGTGTATCGACTTGGCCACTCAGATCGTACATCTAGTCCGGCCGTACCGTGGCATAGTACGTAGCCGTACACCACGCTTTACTGCAAGCGGCACCTGCTGACGCCGCTACGTCCTCGAATCGTGGTTACCCGTATACGGTAGCTCGAAACTGCTAAGCGCGAGGCAGCGCGCCTGAGCATACCCTACACAGATGGCGCTCAGCTCCACGCTCACTACTCACTATCTCACCCCGTCTGTCTAGGATATCGTTAGCCGTGCTACGAGCATACAAGGGGTAGCCCCTGTACAAAACAAGAAACAACCCAGGGCCTTGGGTGAACTTGGTCGATTCAAGCTTTAGCGGGATTATTATAATAACTCGATACTTATTCTGAATCGGAAGAAGTTTGCGAGCGACTACTGGGTAAAGCATCTCTGGCATTGGTTCCGTACACGGCAATATTGCTATATCGTGCGAGAGAAGCACTTCTCGCATTGATTCCAGATACGGAAAGTTGCCACGAGGCAATAGGTGTCCACTGTGCTACTCCAACCGCTGGATCGCTTATTAATAGCACGATTAGTAAGATGATTTCAATCTCAGGCGAACTCTCTAGGAAGCAGCAAAATGCTCACGACCATGAGACATTCTCGGTTAGAAGGATGCCGTAGAACATGATAGATCAGCAGTAGAGAGTCATACCATGCGACAAGTCCCGAGTTCCGCCTACTGTCGGGAGGTTTCTGGCTCTTTTGCCTGATATCGGTGTTAGCTAGTACCGGTAGAGCAGCATGGACGAACTTTGCCCCGGTCCCGCGTCGCGATTCTAGATCCATACCGGTAACAATTCACCCTCAATACCGGAATTTTAGAAGCAAACGTCGCACTACCTCAAATCTCAGATCCCTTTACAAACCCAATCAGAAAGCGAATTAAGGAAGACGGAGCTAGTATGGAAACTAGTTTGGTGACTTTAAGTAGAGCTAAGTCTGCCCTGTAGCAAGAGCCGCAGGTCAGCAGTAAATCTTGAGCTTTTCTTCGCCTTCTTACAGGCCCGTTTCCATAAATCGCTTGATTTTTGAATGGGTTTCTTGGTTGGGGAATATGCCAGGCAATTCAACAAGCAAATACAATCTAAGACGCGAACTTCATTCGGGCTGGCACACTCCATCCATCCTCCATCCAACCCAGCGCACAGTCCCCGAACAGACCCACACTCCCCTACAACGTCGCGACCTCCAAATCCCGAATCGAATACGTCGTATCTGCACCCACGTCAGCCCATCCCCCCTCATCCCCACCGACACATACTCACTCCCCCCAGGCCCCGGACTCCCACTCGACCCCTCCATCTGCAAATTCACCACCAAATAAAACGGCTTCCCAACATACTCCCTCCCCCACTGCGTCGCCTGCAGCACGCCATCCATCCAAAACTGCACCCTCGCGTCCCGCCCATTCGCATCCCGCACCTCGCACCGAATATCATGGAACGCGTCTGCGTTGGGGTATGCAACGTCTTTCCACCCTACAACGGAAGATGTGTTGAACGTGTTGAAACTAATCTTCCCGCTGCCCTTCCACTCCGCCATGTCTATCTCCGGCGGCCAGCCGTTGACGGCTGTCAGCCAGAAGGCGGGCCATGTGCCTTTTGTCGTGGTAGCGCGGAAACTGCCGCTAAACGCCAGACCGCCGCCAGCAGGTATTGTGAAATGCTGTTTCGCGCCGACGGCGCCGGAGAGGTAGTTTATGGCAATTTGCTTCCCGCCGTGCGTGGCGGGCTTTTGGCCTGAGACTTTTTGGGCTGTGAGGGTTAGGGTGCCGGGAGAGGGGATGGTAGCGTGGGAGGGGGCCATGCGTGCGCCGCCGTTGTGCGTGTCGCCGCCCCAGGGGTAGTTGTAGGTGAAGTATTGCTCGAGGGTGGAGGTGTTGGCGAAGGCGGATTTGGGGATGAGGGTTGTGGGGGCTGCGGAGGTTAGGAGGGGGAGGAGGAGGGCTGCGAGGGGAGGGCGCATCGTGGAGAGAGGTCGCGCGTACGCGGTTCGAGGGCCTGGGGTGGATGGGGGATGAGAAGGTCGCACAAAGGGTTCCAGAAACGACGGCGACCTTGCCTATATAGACGGGAGGGCACCTGGGGCGAGTCTCTGCTTTTTCCGGGCATGCGCAGCCCACATACAACCCTCCCATCTACGTCGCTATAAACATCCAAGCCAAGCGTTTGCTCGTTGGTGGGATAGATGTTTCAACTTGTAGCCCATGGTTCCGCAATATGGGTCGCATTAACAAAATGTGGAGAACCCTAGGCGAATCCTGGTTGCCATCACCAATCGCTCATCGCAGCTTCTGTGGACAGGGGTGAGAGTTCATATAGTAGCAGCGTGACTGATGGATGATTCGGTATCGCGCAGACTTCGTATGCTTCCAAGGGCTTGTGATAGAGAGCTGGATAAGCTGAGAGTAGAGATGTCTTGCAATAGTAGAAGGAATGCTGGAAGCCGATCCGAGGTGATCCCATCCGCGATCCTTTGCGATGAAATGCGAGGGTACAAAGGTACAAGTTTCGGTAAAAGACATTTGCACCGTGTCTACTTGGGGGGACTGGTTTCGAGTGAGCCTTCCGCGGTTCCCGGGCATGGGTGTCATCACAATCATCAGTATAAAGAGACCGAACGTGCCGATTAACTACACGACATGCAGCTGAGAGTGTTGGAGCCAAAAGATGAGAAGTGGTGTTGAGACGACGATGACGAGATGCGGCGGGCGATAGCGCGAGTGTTTCGGAAATGGCAGTGGCTGGGCGGCTGACCATCATCGAACACCACCAGCCTCGACGCCTCCATCTCCAACCCACATCTCTTCATCATCGCGCATCTTCAAAATGAGGGTGTCATCGACTCTGGCGCAGTGCGCAACCATAGTTGGGGCGGTAGGACTCCAGATTCCTCTCTTTTGGAAGCCTAGCCAAGCCCCACTCGATCACCCGAATGGCACGAAGCCGCTCATCAACTCCACCGAACTCCAGGACCTCATCAGCGGAGACAGACTGTATGCTCGGGCCAAGAAGCTTTTTGAGATTGCGAAGCTGGGAGAGGACGAATACAACCACCCGACGAGAGTCATCGGGAGCGCAGGTAGGTCTGTCCACGTGACCAGGCTCTCATCAAGCTGATATCCATCTAGGCCATCTCGGGACACTCTCCTACATCTACGAACAGATTCTCCAACTCGGCGACTACTATCAGCTCTCCAATCAGTCCTTTCCTGCTGTCTCTGGGAACATCTTCCAATACCGTCTAGTCATCGGCAACGATGTCCCCAAGTCCGCATATCCCATGAGCCTGACCCCACCAACCCGCGACAAGGAGCCCGTCTACGGCAACCTCGCCCTTGTAAAAAACCAAGGCTGCCAATCTACCGACTTCCCCCCCGAGGTCGCCGGGAACATTGCCTTCATCGAGCGCGGCCTCTGCCCCTTTGGCACCAAATCCGAAAACGCCGGCCGCGCAGGCGCCATCGCCGCCATCGTCTACGACAACCAAAACGGCTCCTCGCCCTTTGGCGGCACCCTCGGCACCCCGTCCCCTTACCATGTCGCCACCTTCAGCCTCTCCAAAGACGAAGCCACCCCCTACCTCAAAAAGCTCGCCAAAAACAAGCCCGTCGATGCCATCGCCTTCATCGACTCCGAAGTCAAAACCATCCTCACCATCAACATCATCGCCCAAACCACCTCCGGCTCCGCCTCCAACATCGTCATGCTCGGCGCGCACAGCGACAGCGTCGCCTCTGGCCCCGGCATAAACGACGACGGCACCGGCACCCTCTCCCTCCTCGAAGTCGCGACCCAACTCACGAAATTCAGCCTCCACAACGCCGTCCGCTTCGCCTGGTGGGCCGGCGAAGAAGAAGGCCTGCTCGGCTCAGACTACTACGTCGCCACCCTACCCCGGGCAGAAAACGAGAAGATACGCATGTTCATGGACTACGATATGATGGGCTCGCCCAATTTCGCGTACCAGGTGTACAATGCGACGAATGCAAGGAATCCGGTAGGGTCGCAGGAATTGAGGGATTTGTATGTGGGGTGGTATGAGGGACAAGGGTTGAATTATACGTTTATTCCGTTTGATGGGAGGAGTGATTATGATGGGTTTATCAGGAATGGGATTCCGGGGGGAGGCATTGCGACGGGGGCGGAGGGGGTGAAGAGTAAGGTGGAGAAGGAGATGTTTGGGGGGAGAGAGGGTGAGTGGTATGATCCGTGCTATCATCAGTTGTGTGATGATGTGGGGAATGTTAATGTTTCGGCGTGGGTGGTGAATACGAAGGTGAGTGCTGCGTGGGGGGGAAAGGGTTGGGGATGAGGGCTAACGAGGTGATAGTTGATTGCGCATTCGGTGGCGACGTATGCGGAGAGTTTGGAGGGGTTTCCGAAACGTAGGGTTGATGAGGTGAGGATGGAGGGGGGGTATGAGGAGGAGACGAAGTTTCATGGTGCGAAGATGTTTTGGTAGGGTTGGGGTTGCCGGGATTGGATAGCGCGGTTTGTAGTGGTGAGTTGTGCGTGTATGCTCAACTTGCATCTATGCAGAGAGTGAGTCGTTGCGTCTCTTTGGATCTGGCAGATTTCTTTCGTCTTGTGTCGATTGTATTTGTAGGCATATCTGCAACATGGAATCATCGTCGCGATGGCTTGTTCATAGTGGTACTTAATCTGCTTAGTCTCGATTGCCGACTGCTTGATCAGATGCTGCACTGGGATGAAGCCTGCAGTCACCGTCTCAGAGGCGCGATCCGTGCGTTCTTACTTCAAGGCCATGCGAAGTTATCGTCTTTGAGAAGTTCAAATGCTTTCTTGGGTGTGAATTTGTTTTGGACAGGTTAGTGTGCTAGATAATCGGGGCGCTGTCAAAAAAGTCAGGGTACATGTCAAAGAGTTGTATAAATTCCCACGTTCGAGTTAATTTTGTTTGACTTGTTGGCTACCAATGCGTTATGAAATGACCAGCTTCTCTCTCTTCAACTGCCCACTCTCCAATAACTCCAGAACTTCTCCATCCATCGTGTCATGAATGTATGCGTCGCCAATGAGTTTATAAGTCCCGTTGCTGGCTGGTTTGATAATGAACGGGGTAGTTGCTCCGAGGAAGATGCAACACACGTCATCCACCCGAGTAAGGCCTGGCACCACACCGATTCTGCCGTTCTTCGTTATGACGATGCGCCGATTATGCGCGTATTTTGCATTGTTGGCAAAAACTCCCGCTCTCCTCTCGTCTTCTACGTCTTCCCAATCCAGGTCTTCCCCCTCTATCAATGCTCGCGCATGCCGAAGGTAAGACTGATAATCCTTTCGATGCGACTCTTCCGAAAATGCATCCTTTTTCCAATCGGTCGAGTAATTCTGTACCAACGCTCTAGAGAATTGGTCCTCTGAAATCTGCGAAACCTGCGACACCTCTTCCCATATGATTTGAATCAGTGGTTTTCTAGCGCTCATCAGGTCTCGGCTCCATATAGCCATGTTCAAGCCAACGTCCTGTCGGTAAATTCTCCGCGAAGCCCATACAACCTCGTCAAACACGAAGCCATCGAGCTCCAGACATCGATCGGGTCGCACAGTCGGTGAAAATCGGGACAAGTCCCCGCCAGCGCGGTACCAGTAGTTTGGATTCGTCATCATGTGCTCTGGCCGACTTTGGTTCCAGCATGGTACCCATGAAGGCAAGCTACTATGCTCCAGGTCATCCAAGCTATGGTATTTGACATAGGCCAAGACCCAGGGTGCCTCTCTGGGATGCCGCAGCAATGCGGATGCTAGTTCAAAGTAGACATTTTCGACCGATTTGCCGTAATTCGGGGTGACAATGGTGATTTCGCCTTCCACTCGTGCATATGGATGTCCCAGAAACGCGTAGACGTAGTCGCGATCGTCTGACGCATTCAGTTGCTTTGCGGCATTGAGTGCGTAGAGGAAAAGACTGGTTTTGATGTGGTCCAGTTCCCATTCCAGAAGCGGCAAGGATGATTGCCACGAGTCTTTGATGGCGTATCTCGAGTGAATGTCCCAAAAGATGTCGGTCAGGGATCCGAATGGGAGACTTATTCCCATTTGTTCAAGAATGCCTTGGAAGTCGTACTTGGTGTTGCACCAAAGCGCAAGTTCATACGCATGCGCAACGCTCATCTTCTGTTTTCCCCAGTTCAGAGTGCAGCTCTTCGCAACAGCGGCTTCCTGAACCACCCAGACTCGGGTGAACCACGCGTTGTCAAACAGTTTTTCAACGCCGTCCCATCGGCGCTTGCTAAAGTCGATTTGGTGTGGAGTGGGGAGATGCGGCAAGTCACTTGGGTATCCGCCTTGTTGTGCGAAGAATTTATTCAGATACCGATTCGTTTCCTGGATGAGGCGAAAGGAGTCTTCGGCATCGCAATTCTTTGGTTCTAATCCTAGCCATACTAGCACATGACTGGCACTTTCAAAGACCTTGTCCATTTGCTGCACTTGATGGCCCTTTTCTTCTTTGTCGCCTTGATTTATGCATATAGCATCGGCCCAGAGCATTCTTGATTTCTCCGCATGACGGAAAGTAAGCAGAGCACTGGCGAGGTTACGTGTAATGCTTTTCCGACCTCCATTACAGGTAATGTCGGTGGTGTCGCCGTCGTCGCCCCAGACGTATGAAATGGCTTCGTATTTTCCCTTTGATTCACGAAGAGAGAGAATTCGTAATCCACATTCGATGGGGTCGTTTTCTCGTCCAGGGAAAAGTTCCAACACACGAATGTATCGGTCTTCAGGGAGTGGCTGGTAGATAGACGCGGGGTATTTGGCCAGCTGAGCGGCTCCAGCCTTGTCGGAGACCCTCCTTCTCACTGGTTCTCGGCGTCTGGACTTGCGAACGGGGAGACATTGCGATAGGCATTGCATGGTGAAACGTCCGATATGCTGTGTGACTGCAGAGAAGCGAAAGGAGGAATGAGAGCGCTGACGAGATGGAGTCCTGCAGCCTGCGGTTGGGGAGGCTGTGCAATTTCCGGTCAGTAAGCTGAGCTCTTGATAACGTGATCGCAGGATGATAGGCTAGACAGCCATGTGGTCCGAGCCATCCTGGACAACTTGCAGCCCCCAACTATTAGTTGTGAGGTCCTCCAAGCCGTTTCCAATAATCCAACTTAAATAGATTGCCATTTACGAGGTCAACATTTCTGTAGATTCTTCGTATGCCATATTCTGCACGCGTGCAATGACGATCGCTACTACGTGGTACTGGCTGAAGCAGTACGAACTGCCAGCTTCTCAGTTAGCGTCATTATCAGCATAGGCGCAATCCCCAGGCTGCAGTTCAGCCTTGCGCATCGACAACTTTACGGCTCCATTTTGACATGCGGAGATAATAAAGACGAGACAGTTTGCAAGCGGAGCGGTGAAAAAAGGCGGTAAATGTCTTGTAACTCATTTTGCGGATGAAGAATCCGTTAGAGAAGCATTATAGATCCAAGTGGGTTCGTTCCTTCTAGTTCGCAGCCACCATCTTAGTGCTATAAGAGAGTCGTTGCCTTGCGGCTTTGCTTTCATCTCACGACGAGTAAAGATGCACGGATTAGTAAACCTTTTTTGGCAGCCGGCTGAGCCAGCCTGACTGTTGTAATACCGGTAGCACGGCCCCGCTTCGCTGGCATTTTGCCTTACCCTGTGAAAACCTTTCAAATTCGACACACCATCCCAAGCATTCCCGTCTCCACTTTGCTCTTCAATCTTGGGACCTTCGAAATGCCGATCACTTTCGGCTCCTTTGGCGACATCATAGCGGCCGTGCAGGTTGCCTACAAGTTGCTGGAGGTCCTGAGTGCCCAACGGGGTGCGAAGCGTGAATTCTGGGATTTGATCGTGGACCTGAGACTATTTCATCGGTTTCTAGATCAGGTATGCTCGAGAAGCTACTAAATGACATGTTGCGCAGTTTTGACCAAGCTACAGCTTCTTTCGTTTTGGCAAACTCGCGAACAGTGTCCGCTTCTCGACAATCTCTACGACATCCTTCAATCAGTCATTTGCGACGCAAAAGGGGAAATCAGCGCACTTCTAGAGAAGATAATATCCAAATACGGAAGAAGTCTAACTTCTCCTTTCAAGCGCAATCCGAAGGATGTGGGGAAGATGCTGCAATGGCATTTGTCGGAACGCGATGGGATTGCCCGATTACAGGAGAAGCTTCGGAAGAGCAAAGAAGTCATAATGATGGTTCAGGGCCAAGCAAATACGTGAGGTTTGACCATTTCCAATATCTGAAAGCGCCAAATCAGGCTAATTGAACTGTTTTGTAAAGGATTGCAGAGGAGCGAAACAGAGTGCTCGTGGATGAAAAGATGAGCGCACTTATGGATGCCGAAGCTGAGGCGATGACCAAGCTCGATAAACGACTTGATCATCTAGAGGAGACCGCTGAGAGGCAAACTGAGCTGCTCAATCGCATTTACAATTGTATAGGAAGCGTTAGTTCAGCCATGTAAGTGGACTCTCGATTCGACAAGATTGCCGCTAAATCCTTACTACACTAGTGTTCCCATCGCTAGCGCTGCATTAGATGTCCCAACCATGCTGGCGAAGATATACGCAGAATTACTCGCTCAACGAGCCGTGGCTCGTAGTCTTAATCCTTACGCTCAGAACTCAGCTCTTGTCGAAGATGCTCTTGGATGGACATTTCAAATTCCTCTAGAGGTAGTCGTATCATGGAATGTAAGTGTTCTCCAGATGCCTTAGTATCGTTCCAGTGCCTAAATAGATATAGACGCTTCACTCTATCCTTCTAGATCGATTCGCAAACAGTCCAGGTCGCCGTCTTGTTAAGGGGCGCCGTTACGTTATGCGAGACGATCTAAATGGGATGGAACTTCGTCAGAACATGTCACTCAACTTAGTGCTTCGTCCTGGGCAAAAGATCAACATGTGCATGGTTTATTTCTCCGCCCAACAGCAGATGATGGTCTGCCCCAAGTGTAAGGCATCAACCTTCTATGCAAACGATACCGATTTCACATGGTAAGTTACCCCATTGACACATTCCCGTCAGACCTAGGAATGGAAATGATGACTCGAGTGTTTAGCCTGGAACCAAAATGTGGAATGCAAATCCAGCGCATCGAAGAAATTGTAGACGTGGAGAATATTGAAGAATCGCTGAAGGCCACAACAGCTTTGATGACTAGTGAAGATGATTCCTACGTCAATGTTCAACCCGATTCCTATGAAATAGAACCTGAGCATTTGGCGCTTTCATTCCCAGCCGAAGATGGCCCAGAAATATTCAAGCGAATACGCTATGTCACTCGCTGGGAATACCGATCCGAATCTCGAGGGAAATTGTTTTACAACAACGATCAGTACAGCTTGTGGTATGCCAAGTGTGTCGAGGCTATGCCGATTCTCATGGCTTTGGATAGTTCTCTTGACTGCACTCTGCCCGACTATATACCTAGAGTAAGTAACGATTGGGATGACTCGATTTTTGCTCGACTGTTTTTTATCGGCCCATCTCTCCACCTATCGAGACCAGTAGTAATATTGTTTTCAATGAAGAAAAAGTATCGCAAAGAGGCATGGAGGCACTCTAAAGAGATTGATTGGATAAAAGCCAATCCTTTTCTGCTCGTTCTCACTACTTCTAGTAGCATATTTCACAAGTCAGTAAAGAAGTATTGTAAAAGCATGAAAGCAATCTAAAAGCCGGAAGCCACTCTTAGTCTTACGATCGATTCAATACACTTATGATCGGCCTCGATCGAGTTGCGGAGCTCTTGTGGTATGAAAGAGCACGGCTGAGATGCCTTTATGATGAGATTTTTTGTCGAGGGCTTGAGCGTGGATCAAAGCATTCGATTGGCAGACTAGGATGATAATGTAAATAGATACTTGCGAGATCTGAGCTAGATTCATGTACCAGTCTAATGCGATGCGTCATCGCTGTAAGACGAACTCGGGTGTTTTGGGAAGGAATTTGTACGTGTTCATGATGATGCGGGTAGAACGAGGAGAGGTGTTTGGAAAGGGAAAAGGAGGCTCAAGAGAAAAGGAGAGTTAAAGCATACGAAAATATATTAGTGAATGCTGACGAAATCAGGCAAACTACCCATTTCACGGACCTCATTTACGAGCGGAGACTCCATAAGCCGCGCGGGACATTCACTCGCGGCGTACTTTTTAACCCGCTTTCCCCCACGTCAGGCGTGCTTGTTTTACTCCAAGGCATTGCAATCCACCTAGAACTTGACATAACCCCTCCCCTTGACAAAAGTAGCATGCCACGGAACCTCACCCTCCCCCCTCGCCAGCTGAGCGTAAAACTCCGCATGTGCCTCGCCATCAAGCTGCATGCCCTTATTACTGCCATCCGCATTCCGCTCGTCAGCGTAGAAAAACCTATTACAACCACCCATTAGCCAGAACCCACCACCTTACACTTTCATATCAAAACCAAACTCACCGGTAGGCCAGCCCAGCGTACCGCCCATCCGCCGCACCAATAAAATACGCAGAACCCGCTTTCCCCACCCCCAAACTCACCGTCATCATCATGGGCCCAATGCCCGTATTCTGCTTATTGCCAGTGAAGATAAACACTTTGCTAGCCTCATCCCCAAGCGTCTCCCACCCCTTAACAGCTTCCCGCGCAGCCGCATACACAGCCACTGTATTAGTCTTGAGGTCGGCAGCGAGGCTGCGCACTGGGATGGAGAAGAGGTCGTCGGCTGCCGGGGGCGTGAAGGATGCGGCGTTGTAGACTACGACGCTGGGGGCGCTTTTGAATTCAGACACGACGGTGGAGAAGATGGAGGGGATGCAGGAGAAGTCGGAGAGGTTGGCTGGGATGGACAGGTAGCCTTCGGGGGTCTTGCCGGAGGGGGTGTTACGGGAGACGATGGCGACGAGGTGGCCGGTGCGGGCGAAGTGTGCGGCGACGGAGGCGCCGATTCGGGGGCCGGAGCCGAGGATGAGGGCGATGGGCTGGGAGGACATGGTGGTTTGGTTGGTGTTGAGAGATGGAGGTTGGCGGATGTTGCTGGTATTGAGTGAGATCTGGCGTCTCCTTCTGGATTTTATCCTGATTTATATGCAGACAGTGCTCTCGGGTTTTCTTTCCAGGCCGACAAACACCTCTACCTCGACACTGAAGCACATCTTCGGCTTGTACAATGCCCCGATCACGTGAGCCGCGCGGGACAATCCCAGACCCACAACCCGCGCGGCTCACGTGATCGGAGCCGTACTCACACCAACAGCGGCGCATACCCCAAGCCACACACGCACGCCGCCAAATCCGTCTCGACACCCATCTCACCCCTACCCTTCCACACCCTCTCCATAATCTCCAGCGCCTTGCGCGCGGGACCAAAAAGGCGATGCGGCACCAGCGCCTCGACCAAGCCGCGCAGGCGCTCCTCCTCTTCAGGCGCAGCCATGCAGCCGACGATGCAGTACGGCCAGACCATGGTGCGCAGCAGCTCGGGCGCGGCCATGTGCTCCAGCAGCGCTAGGATGCGCACCACGCTTTCGCGGATGCTGGCGCTGGCGGGCTGCCAGCCGGAGACGACGAGGGAGAGGTAGAGTAGTGCGGCGTGCGCCCACACGCGCGTGACGAATGCAGTGTTGCCGCTCTGGTCGTTGGAGGTGGTGGAGAGGCCTAGCCAGCTTGTCTGTGTACGGCTGTGTCGAGGCGTGCGAGGTTGGCGAGCAGGGTTTGTTTGATTGCTGAGGCGCGCGCGACGAGCTCCATCATGTCGAGCTGGCCGGCGGTTTTCATGGCCTTCTTCCATGACTCGAGGGCTGCGATTTCGCTGATTTGTAGCATCACCCACGTCTCGCATCCAACAAAGTCTTCGAGGCTCAGGGGAGGCTCCTCGTCGGTGCTGGCGCTTGTGAGGAGTCGAGCGTGGTACTCGAGCAGTCTAGGCGCTTGTCCCATGCATGTGCTGGCGATGATGTCGTCGACGAGCAACAGCGCCGTGTGGAATCGGAACGCGGCTTGGTTGGGGTTCCAGGCTCTTCGCTGCTGAGGTGTGGTGGTCCATATCGGCGGTCCCATTTGGCCCAGGACGCTGTAGAACGTAGGCAGCTCGCCGCGCGGGATGACATTCTGTGCCGCCTGGAACATCTGCCTGAATAGCATAACAGCCGCATCGAGGTGCTTTTGGCAATTCTCAAAGTTGCCGACCGACGTCTCGAAACGTTGTAGCTGGATGATGCTTCCCATGATCCGCGACGTTTCTATTATTCCGTCTCGCACGTTCCTCGCAGTGATATTTTGGATATTACGCTGGACCATCGTAAACGCGACACCCATCTGCTCCAGCAGCTTCTCCCAGGCGAGCGTCTTGCAGACGTGCGGACCCGCTACCGCGCCATCGAGCGCGACCGAGACAAAATACGTACTGAGGCACAATGTAGTATGCAACATGGTTTGGTCGCCGACAGCAAGCTCCACGATCTACGCGCGCTCACCTTCAAGTAAGGACGGCTTGTAAAATGGGAATAGAAACGGGAAGAAGTGGTCCAGGTAGAATGTCATGAAGCGGCGGTCCAACTCCGACGTCCCCAATCTCCCATCAGCCGAGTTGCTTGCGATATTCCATGCATCTGAGCCGCCATCACTCGACACTACCTCTGTGCTAGTCTGCGCGCCCGTAAAAATCCAACTAGGCCTTGATTCACCCCCCGGCTCAGCGCAAAACGGCGGGCGCTCCATCGGCGCAGTCGATTCAAGTCCTCCCGCAGCTTGCTCAGCATCCAACTCTTTCTCAGGAATAACCACAGTAGATTCCAGGGGATCCTTCGTCAGGCCTCCACGTCGGCGAGCGGCAGCGTTCCTCACCTCGCGCTTGACTTGGTCGGCTTTTCCCCTCTGCAGAGTCCCGCTGTCCATCCATGCCGGCTTCTCTTCGCCAAAGTGGCATGTGATTTGCAGCGCGGAGCAATTTTTGCAGACGGGCCGTATCTCGTCACATCGCTTCTTTCGTAAGCGGCAGGTCCAGCAGCCGTCGTAGCTCTTCATTTCGAGGCGTGTGAAATTATGGCTTGGATGATGCTCCGAGGGTCAGCGCTCATAATGGACGCTAGGATCCGTGGACGGCGCTAACGCGGTCGGGAAGTGCTAGTCGCGGGGGTGAATCATGGTCTACCATTCCGCCTTGTAAGCTCACGTCGGTGGATGTCTTGACTTGTCAAAAACTATTCTATATTCTATGGAATTCGTATATTTGGATCTTGTGGATAAGTGATGATAAGATGGTACATATGTTGTCAGATTGACGGTGCCTTTGATGGTCACAGTGATCTGATGGATGGATTCCGGTAAAAATTGATTGATTGATTGTGCGCCTTCGCCTTGGGAGGCGGGCTGATTCTATCTAAGGTGGGAGCTCGCTTACTCATCTGACTGCGATGACCCGCCACTGTGATGATGGGACTGGAGTGATAAGTGGGATGGAGACTCAGCTCTATCCTGCAATCTGACATATGTATTGGACCATCTCTGATCCACCTTATATTCCCGTGTTAATATATCCAGTGGCATCTCTATTGCTACGGCACAATATATCTTTGGCTGAAAAGAGAACCACGCCAAGTCATACCCCGCTTCTCTAAGTCCTGCTTCGCTTACTATTCTCATATTCTTCAAAGTTTGACGTTGACACTCTGAAGAGTATGAGAATAGCAAGCCAAGCAAAAGTTAGTAAGGCGGGATATTTCTTCTCTTCAATAATTTCTTCGGCACTTGTAACATCCAATATAGCAACACCTACGGTTTCGATAATATTCTCGCTCTTCGTCTGCCCTGGCCTCCCTCCTCTCAAGCTTTCTTGCCCTTTTTTCAAGATTCTCAACTTTCTTCTCCCTCCTTTCAAGCTTCTCCCGATCTCTTGCCACCTGCTGCTGCTTGTACTCGAGAGCCTTCGTTTCGTAAGAATTCGTCACCGCCCTGCGCTCTTCATGTCTTTCCCTCTCTTTAGACACCCCTGTGATAAACCCTAGAAAATATGCCTGCACCAGTTGCCTATAGAACGTAATGCTTGTGACGATGATGATGACGATGAATGTATATATGATTCCCGGACCCTGTCTCCAAAAAAGCCAGCAGAACGGAACCCAGATCACCGCCATCCATTGGGCAACTAGCGCGAAGACAGCTGTGTCGTTAGGGCTGGATGATGTGCAGACCTTGACGGTCCAAATAATCACGCAAATCGATTCTGCAAGCCAGAATATTATGCTGAAAATACTTGAAAGGGAAGGATAGGAACGCGTAGTGTCCATGTGCAAGGGAGCGTGGAGTATCGGCTTTGACTTTCTAGCCTTCAGGCGTTGCCGCATTCGCTTTTGGCTGTTTTCGGTGTCTTTGAGCATTTTCTTGTAATTCTCCGACTCTTCTTTCAAGGAGCGTATCTCCTCGTCTCGAGCCTGTTTGTCGCGTGCCAATTGCTCCTTGAGTTCATCAAGATTCTTTTTAGCGCCAGCCATCATGTCTGATTGCAGTCGCTCTTTTTCTTCCTTGAATTTCTGAGCGTTGTCAGCATTTTCCTTGGCCATGCTCTGCAGCCGTTTGTTCAAAATAGCAATGTCGTCCTTCATGTCTTTACCAAATGAGTCGAGATCCTCGCTAACCATCTTCCCTGCCTCCGTCTGACCAAAACTTAGCTTCTTGTTGACGAGCTCATCTGTAATCTTGGGGATCATGGCGCGTTTGGTAATCAAAGCTCCGGAAATCTTTTGCGCCGACAACGTCGTTCCATCGTGGCGCCACACACGAGAACCGTGCTTGATCATTTCGGCCCAGTACGTTGATTGAAGCTCGTTTTCTCTTGGCTGCATGTCTTTTCTCGATGCAGAGGACCAATGTGTTGTTGCAAGAACGACATTCTTCAGACTAGAGGAACCGACCAATTTTTGAAAGAGTTGCAAATTCTAAACCAGCGTCAGCTTCAAGCTTTCGAAGCACTTGCTCTCATACCTTGTACTTTGCCTTTCCCATCTTTACCTGCGATATGTCATGTAGATATACAAGCCCTGCCAGGTGCCTTTCGCCTCGATAAATGTTTGCCAGTTCTGTTGCAAGATCCTGAAGGATTTCCGAGTCGGTCAATGCCACATCGTCGAAACCAGGCGTATCGAGGACAGTGTATTTCTCGTCATTGAAACTCGCAGAGTACCAAGTGACTTGCTTCGTGCCTTTAAATGTGTTAGGAAGTCGGCTTCGAGTGAGGATATAACTGACATGATTGAAGCCCATGCCCAATCTTGGGCAAACAGCCTTTGCTATCTCGTCCACCCAAGTTGCGAATGAAAGAGCTTTTCCCTGTTCCAGTGCCCCCCATGAGAGCTATAATGGGTCCCGTGGGTGCAAACTCGGACTGCAATGGAACGCATTCCGTTGTAGGAAAGAGAAGCGGGCGTGGTAGCTTTGCCCACGTCGCTATGGCTACACTGATCGTCAAGACTACTAGAAGGAGCCACTTCAATGAAGATGGTTGCGCTGGTGAGCGAGTGGTAGCCTTCGGTGAGTACGCCTGCTGTTCCATTGGTCGAGTGTTACCGACATGTTCTGGGTATGAATCGGCCAGCGGAGACCCCGAGCAACGAGAGCCGGCTTGAGATGTGGTAGCCGTTGCAGTTGGAGCCCAAGAACCCGGTGGTGTATAGTTTGACTCCGGAGAATAGTGCGTTTCTTTGTGATGCCCGTACTCATTGTAGGTTTCCTTTTCTGCGACTGGCAAGGCTGTCGGAACGTTCACCTCCTTATCTCCACCGCCAGGCTCGCCTCCTGTGTTTTCCGTCGACATTTTACTTTTGCGCCTCCTCAGTGAAGGTAGCTTGAGTTTCATCGTCAAAATTGCGAAGACGGCGTGGACTCGAGATGGTTACATCGCAACAGCTTCGCCGGGCAAGAGGCGGGGTTGAGGCGGGGTTGAGGCAGTGACTCGTATCTGAAATGTGAAGCGAAACTAAACCTTCTTGGTTGGGATCGACGACATTGGGCAGTTGAGCAGTCTGGCATATTGGTGCCTTGGGGGCGGAAAGCCAACGCATAATGTTGAGCCTAATAATCAAGGCGGTCGCCTCATTCCCGGACATGCTCGGACGTCTTCGTTCGACTCTTGCCCATGCTATTACCGAAAGAGTCGGTATGGTGCAAGATACACAGTCCAATCATTTACTTGCCGAAAGTGTTGATATGTCGTCGTGCGGGCATGTGGTAAGGCCCCCTAGGCCCGGTGGTGGTATCGCGCAGGATGTGGGATAATATAGCACGTGACGAAGCCACGGAAAAAATATATGCCCGAACGCGACGTACTGGATAATACTTCGGTCACTATGCGTGCCACTGGTGAAACCAGAGGAGGGTGGGGACGCGAATGTTGTAAACGAGCTTGTCTTCCTCTACCCCTATTTGGAGCCTCCCCAGCACTCTGTCGGTTCGATGACTTACTCGATCGATGTGAGGACGATGAATGAAGATGATGGTTGGCAAGCCTCGTGTCTCAGCCGTGCGAGAATCGTTAATATCGAGAAGTATCTTAATAGTCCTGATCTGTTGTTCGAACTCGAACTTTCGCATTTTATTTCTCAGACTGATAGTGCCTGCCGCACCGCTCCTGCTTGTCTCCTTGCGTTTTTTCATTGGTGAGCTAAACACTTAGATCTTCCACGACTCATCTCTTCTTAGCACAAGGTCAGAAGTCCCTATACAGCAACCGTTCTGGGGTGCGAATTTGTTGAACTTAGATTTATTCTCGGGAAAACGTCAAACGCTCGTCGAGGGAACATCTATCGTATACAAATATGGATGCAAAAGGCTTGGCAACCCAACGCGTATTTTGTATACAACCTCCCAAAACGCGTCGAATAGCCACAATAACACCTCTATATACCGTATACAACCTATTATTTAAGATGCCTCGTTCAACTCGTAAAACTACTGCTGCAGCCAGCGCTGTCAGCGCTGCCACCCGCCGTACTGGGCGCACCAGAAAAGCTACGCCAAAAGCTGCACCAAAAGCTGCACCAAAAGCTACACCAAAAGCTGCGCCAAAAGCTGCGCCAAAAGCTACACCAAAGGCTGCGTCAAAGACTACAAAAACAGCAAAGGCTACACCAGCTGGTAAGGCAGGGTCGACGACGCCGCGTGTTCAGTTTACAGATCCACTCGAGAAGGGCTCATCCAACAAGGGTATCCGGGGCCTTACACCTCTACCAGAAGAAGACGAAGAGTTCATCAGTATTTCAGATATTGACGTCGATCCGCTACCTCATACGCCGCAGCCGTCCTCAAATCTTCCAGTCACCGATCTCACAACCGTGTTATCCTCGTCACCTCCAGTACGATTGAGCACCCGGATGGACGTGTCTTACTTGCTTTTGGTAAACAACAAGAAGGCTGTATCGATGATAGAGAAGTCGACGTTTGGCATGCTCAGTCTTATGTTTATGGAGGACTTTGTTGAAGAAATGATGGGTATGTGTTGCCCTGTATAGCGTAAGCATGCATTCGTTAGCTCCTAGTCATCTCAGGCCGTATATATAGACGCCCTCGGAGCCTGCCTCCTACAATCAACGCAGTTCCTCATTCCTCACCGCTACTACCTGACAGTTATGAGCCCGGCTATCGCTTTCTAGGCTGCGTTCACCCCTCTATTTGTACGCCTTATTTCGTCTATTAAGTTTGCCATCTGGGCGACGGAGATACTGTCGAAACAGTACCGCCGCGATGACGACTACGACCACGACGACTGATCACGACCTTTTGATCACGAAGGCTACGGTTATCCTCGATAAGCCGTC